>JAJHUB010000464.1:0-26031 GCA_024510155.1 Gulo gulo luscus | reverse complement strand
GGTGGCTCAGTTGGTTAAGTGGCTGCCTTCGGCTCAGGTCATGATCCCAGCGTCCTGGGATCGAGTCCCACATTGGGCTCCTTGCTCGGCGGGGAGCCTGCTTCTCCCTCTGCCTCTGCCTACCACTCTGTCTGCCTGTGCTCACTCGCTCTCTCTCTCTAACAAATAAATAAATTAAAAAAAAAAAAAGAATTCTGCCATTATTATATGTCTTTCTTGTGCAACTCTGACTGATATGTGCACCAAATAGAACCTTTAAGGTTAAAAAAACATATATATTTAAACTCTACTTTTCAATGTAAGAGACCATTGGGAACTTTGACGGTTTGCTCCTCAGTGCTTTCGTCAGGTAATTGTGTAAAACAGAAACAAGTTTTCTCAGTAAAGAACAACAAGAAAAATCTTCCTAAAATATGCCAGGTGCTATACTAGATACTTTATGCATGTTACTTAACATCAATCCTTCTATATAGTCCCAGTTTACAGAGGCATTAGTGGAGGGTTATGATACTAAGAGTTGACATAGTAAAATAGTAGCCATCAATAGGAATCATGCAGATGTGAGTGTATAACCCATCAGTTTTCCATATACTAGATTTGTACATTTTTTTAAGATTTAATTTCTTATGAGAGAAAGCATGAGCAGGGGCAGGAGCAGAGGGAGAGGGCAAAGCAGACTACCCATTAGCAGGGAGCCTGATGTGGGGCTTGATCCCAGAACCCCAGGATCATGACCTGAGGTGAAGTTAGACGCTTCACCAACTGAGCCACGCAGGCACTCCTACATATGTGTTTCAAACATCTTCAGTTCTCTGAGCCTGTTTCCTCATCTCTGAAATGGGAATGCCAAGAGCTTTCTTGCTCTGGTGCTAGTTTTGAGGATCAAATTAGCAAGTTGTTTTTTTTTTTTAAGATTTTATTTATTTATTTGGCAGAGAGAAAGAGATCACAAGTAAGCAGAGAGAGGGGGGGAAGCAGGCTCCCTTGTGAGCAGAGAGCCCAATGCGGGGATTGATCCCAGGACTCTGAGATCATGACTTGAGCTGAAGGCAGAGGCTTAACCAACTGAGCCACCCAGGTGCCCCCAAAGTAGCAAGTATTAATGCTTAGTCCTGTGTCAGGTACATCAAGGATGTTCAACAACTGTTTGCACATTTAGTACTCTAGAAATCAAGACATCATACCTCTACCACTATTCAGGATCTTGTTTATTCTCTTTTATAGCCTTTTGCATGGTGCTGAAGAAGGCACAGAAATAGCCTGTGGCTGCATATCACCATCAGAGTAAATGGAATCCCCTTCTGAAATGAGCAAGGGTAGTTGGAAGAAGTTCTGTCCACTGCTTTGTCAAGGACTGCCTTCATCCCTGCCTTTCTAAACAGAAGTTTTATAAAGGACTGAATTAATTCCTTTGAGATTTTGACCAAATCATGGCAAGAAAAATACTATAAGATCCCTGAAAAAACATTCAGTTGAATGTTGGGACTTCATGACAACGGAGATTGAAACGAAAAGAAACTAATCCATCACTGTTATTTGATAATAAATCACATTTTTCTTCCTTATTATCCTCTAAATGCAGTCAGATTCTACCTTTGACATAGTGACATTGTTCTTTCTTTTTTCTTTTTTTTCCCCCTTTCTGGCTTTCATTTCTCTGAGGGGGAAAAAAATTCAACAAGAGCCAGATTTTTATTTGTACGCTTTCTTCCTCTCAACATAAAACAATTGGATTTGCTGGTGAAAGGAGAGTACTTAAGAATTGCAAAAGCATGCCTCCTGATAAATACTTCATCATTTCTCGAAAATAAAAGCAACGAAAAAAAATGCAAGAAATCGTGTTTTTAGAGGACGAAACAGACTAACATCTTACAATATTAACCTCAGAGAAATGTGCTGGAGAGCTAAATTGGCCAGTCTCTGCTTACTACTCTAGTTATCTTAGGTGGGCGGGTACCTGCTATTCTTCAGAGCTTTGGGGATTCTTAGAAGAATCTCACATTCAGTCCCCACCGCCCCCCTCCCCCACCTTGGCTTCCCCTTCCCCACAACAGCAGAAGAGAATACACACTGAATCCCTTAGGGTAGAGAGGCCTCTTGGTATTAGTCAGGCAGACAGTTTTGTGTAGTTTTGACCCAAGTTTTAAGGCAGGTTTTGGGTGTGCTAGTAGACTGCGTAAGTTGAATGGATGAGTTACGTAATGTTTCTGAGCCTCCACTTTCTCATTTGTAAAAGGAAGATAATACACGGATCTGGTAGGACGTTATAAGAGTGAACAGAAATAAAGCATGTGAGGAATTAAACAAAAGGTTGGCATGCCACACAAAGTTATTTGTATTATTAAGATCATGATTGTTTTTGTGGTTGTTAATAAGATAACCTGGGGACTTGGGTTGTGGTATCACACAGACCTGACGTGAAATCCCAGATCTAGCTCTGTGTGACCTTGGACAAATTCTGTAATCTCTCCATGTTTTAGAACATATGATTGGGATAATATCACTTCTCTCATAGTGTTGCTGGAAATTAAGAGGTAAAGATAGAGTTTAGTACACTTATGATTATAATTTAATTTAAGCCCTGAAGATACACTAATGCATTAAATATAATTACACCATTGTGTAATTATATTTAATAATTGGAGAATTATTTCTGTGGAGAAGCTGAGGAATTGGCCAGATAAAAAAATCATCCGCAGCCACTCAACTTACAGAATAACTTGAATTCTCTTCTCTCTCATTCCCAAGCCTGAGATAGTTCCATAATAAAGCAAGATGATTATCAACAGAAGAAAACTGAGAATCTTCCTATTTTTTTTTTCTCTTTTTTCACACCATAGCCAATCCAGAAATGTATGTCTCAGTCTATCTTTAGGGTAAGTCCAGAATCTACTCGATACCATCTCTATCACACTTCCCTAAGCCAACCCATCATCATCTCTCATTTGAACCATGTAAGAAGCTTCTGAACTGGTTTCTCTGCCCCAAAGTTTGCCGGTAAAGCTTATTCTCATCACAGAAGCAGAAGAGATCCTTTGAAGTTGAAAACGTGGTAGTTCATTAACCTGTAAAGACTTTCAGAATAAACAGCAAATCCCTTATCATGGCCTCCTTGGACCCAGTGATCTGTCCCTTGTTGATTATCTGACCTTCTCTTCTGCAACCCTGGTTCTTCATCATTCTGTTCCAGCCATATCAGCTTTTTCCTGTTCCCTCCAATACATCAAGGACAAAGCTGCCTCAGGGCCTTTGCACACTATGTTACCACTGCCTTGAAAACTTTTCCCCAGATATCAGCCTGATGGATTTCTTTGTTTCTTTCAAGTACTGCTTAAATGTCATATACCAGAGAGAAATGTTCTGGCATATATATATATAGAAAAAGAAAAGAAAGAGCACTTTCTCTCTCCTCCCATTCTCTGTCTCTGCAGCTCTAGGTACTACAAGCACCAAATATTTTCTTTATTTTCTTCCATAGTACTTTGTACTACTTGATCTTTATCAGTTGGATTTTAGAAGCAAAGTCTTTATTCTGTTAGTTTCTCATTCTTAGGGCCTGTGACTGTGCCTGACACATCATAAATATTTGTTGAATGAACGAAGGAGTGAATGTGGTAATTATCTGGTGCTCTGATTGTATAACTAGGAGAAAGGATTGACATACTGGATTTTCCCTGACTCCCCAAAGAACCACTGGAGGGAGACTGAGGCAGTAAAAATGTAAATTTCTCAAGGGGATGACCAGACAGAATTACATTCTCCTTCCAAGTAATTCAGATATTTAATGAAAGTAACTTTGTCCTTCCTGGAAGCTCCCCAGAGGCACAGAAACAATGTAAGTCTGTCTCTACTTCACACTTAGCTGGTACTGACAGCAAAGTCCCATGAGTCTAATTCCCAATTCTGGTTAAAAGGAAACTGCAAAGAGTGAGAAATGTGATGCATGGAATTAAAGAATTTGTAATCAGTTGATTAATTTATTCATTCTAGGTTTCAAAAAGATAAATGAATTATTTGATGACTGGCTGCAGTAAATTTGGTAAAGTCAAACAAAAATAAATAACAAAGAGAGTTCTTTATTAGAGTTTTTATCTACAAGAATTTTCTAAGCAACGACATAGACGACATAGAAAAAAAATTCATCCACCAGGTGTCAATTTGAGCACATCGGATAGCAATATTTTATCCACCAATCACAGTTTCTCTACAATTTGCTAATCTCCTGAGATGGATGCTGAAAGCTGCATTAATCCAGACTGTCAACTCAGACTCTTGCCATCAGAATATAAAGTGCTATATGCCCCAGGACTTTTTTTTTTTTTTTTGGTAGGAAAATTTGAGAAATCACTTGTATGTGGGGCCTGTGGTCTTCACAGGCACAGTTTGTAAACAGAACAGCATAACAAAGTAATTAATTTTTAAAAAGTAAAATAAAAGAACAGTAGACATTTTTCAACAGGAAATAATTGTTCTACCAAAAAATTTTCTTTTTCCTCAAAGAGTTTTTTCCAACAGAAGACTCAGAAAATGGCCAAATGAGAGCTATGTCTATTCCGGCCCTTTTGCCCGATAGCCATGTTTTTTTCCTGGGACTGAATTCACTTCTGGAACCTAAAGGGACTTTAGCACTCAGCCTTATATGAGGAAAATATTTATTTTAATATTTTACCTGAGTTTACTTGCATATGCAGGTTGATACTGCCACACATCATGAAAATGAGCTTAAAACTCTAGGATTTGGATTGGTAAGTAAGTCAAACAAGAAGGAAAAAAGAAAATTAAGTGAAGGGTAAAATAAAAATACAGGTGGAAAGAAATAAAAGTGGAAGAAAGACCACCTATACTGAATAGCATGGAAAGACTCTTGGGAATTGGCCAGATAAGTGGTATTAATCCTGGCTTCCATTAGAACACTCTGGGGGATGTTTAAAAAATATGGATACTTTGACCTCTCCTACAAAGATTCTCACCAAAGAATTTGGTTCAGGCACATATTAGCATATTTTATCCCCTTATATGTTGATTGTGATATACAGACAGAACAGAGAGTCCTTGCATCAACCTAGCCTTGGAAATCCAAAGTTGAATGGAAGTCCAGAGTCATACAAAGTCCAGACTAAAACCCAGTTGTTTTTTTTTCCTAAAGATTTTATTTATTTATTACACACACACACACACACACATGCACACAGCACAAGCAGGGGAAGTGACAGAGGGAGAGGGAGAAACAGGCTCCCCACTGAGCAGGGAACCTGATGTGGGGCTTGATCTTGGGACTCCGGAACCATGACCTGAGCTAAAAGGAGACGCCTAACTGACTGAGCCACCCAGGTGCCCCTAAAACCCAGTTCTGATCTATTAATCTATGGTTCTTTCTCCCCATTCAATGCCACCATCTCTAGATCTAACCTGAAATCTTGGTTAGGATTATATAGTAAAATTAGGCTGCCGTGACACTTACTAAATGTTCTGAAATTTGTAGAAAAGCCTCAAAGGACAAATATACCTGGGTATATCATTCAATCATTAGGAGCTTCATTCTTAAATCGGTGCTCTAAACACAAAGATAAACCCATCAAAAATCTTAGTCTTAAGAACATGAGGCTATGCTATTATAATTATCAACATATACTGCCAATCACTTCTTTCTATGAATTCCCACAATGCCAGGACTGTGTGTTGCACCTAAAAGTAACTCAGTAGAAAAACACAAAATACTGGCCAATAATGGAAATAATATTAAGAGAGGGCAGGTACATTCTGTTATGGCCCTGGACTTGAACTGCCATGGTTCTGAGCTTTATTTGGAATGAATTGTAAATCCTCATTGGTATGCACCTACACACCTCCAAATCTGTTTGGAAAGTCAGATGATCCCAGTCACAGTCAATTTTAAAATGTTAACTCAGAAGCAGAAATGTGTTAGAAACAAATTTGATCTGCTTGCACAGGCGCAGCAGAAGATAGGGCTGAAACATTAGTCAAGGGAGCAGACAGGCGGCTCCCCCGTGCCTCCCACCTATGACTTCTCTTATCTTACCCTGATAAACACATTCTTGTTCTTTTACCATAGTAACACAGGATTTTCTTCTCTACACAGCCATGGTAATAAGACATTATTGTTACGTGATTTCCCCTCTTTATAAATGCAGTCAATTTCCACAGGCTATCTATTTACAATAATATGTATTTATATTCATGACAATTTACAATATAAGGAAATTTCTTTTCTTATTAACTAATATAAAAGGTGCTCAGAGGAAATTTTAATGGGAAGGTTTATGTAAGTTTTGCTCTAGAGGAATAAATACTGAATCCAGCTAAAGTGTTAGTCATTTATCTTCTTTAAATATTTTACAAGATTTGTTTTAACCTCTCTTTATAAATGCTGCTGACTTTAACATTACTTTATGAATGTATTTCTGAACCCCAAAAGAGCTATACTGATTATCCTGCTGTGTTTATGTATATTAAAGGAAATGTGCATTAAACCTAAGGCCTTTAAGAAAACAAAAATATCAGAGCACTGAGTTTAGGTAATAGCTGTCGGTTGTCTTAATGCCATGTAAGATTTATCTTGGCAGCACTTTATCATATATGTTCCCCATCTGGCACTGTGAGCCACTTTGCATTCCATAAAATGTATGAGTAGGCAATACTGAAACTAGTATCCTCATTTTGCAGGTAAGAAACCAAAAGAGATACTCTGACTTCAATGCTGTCCATCTAAGAATTGTTGTTCTAATTTTATGAAGTTATAGGTTTAATTTTTGGCAAGGTATTAATGAAGTGAAAAAGACCTCTGCTACCTACACTTAATAAAATGTATCTAAAAACCAAAACCAACAACAAACAAAAAATGTTGCTCCCTATAGTTATCCACCGACCAAAACACTGGATATTTAGCAATTATCACAGTAATGGACATATAGGATTGACAATAATTAGTACCATCCTATGTGTTTTCATTCATTACTTCATTTGTACAGATGCTGAAGCCAATATATATATATTTAACCACTGTGCTAAAATGTCCCCACTGTTATCAAACATAGCTCAAGGGTCTAGGAGGTCTAGATTCTTGTTTATATGTAGAGATGTGAGGAGGGGGCTTACTTATATTTGCAAAGTATAGCTATCTATACTTCTAAGAGCTCTTCAGAATTTACTGCTATCATAGGGTGAGTACATAACATGCATTTAACATGTGTCCTTAAATCTATATACCATCAAGAGTAAGAGACATCATGATTTCATGTTCCAGAGGAATAAAAAAATGCCAATTAGATATAATACAATATACTACAATATAATTAAATATAATACAAAACTTTCTCATTACATTGATCATAAAACACATTAGTACTTCAAAGATGTTAGAATGTAAAAAAAGAAGTATGCATCTTAGAATCAAGGAAATGTCATAAAAAATCACTAGTTTCCTTTCTAGGAAAAAAAGGCCATATCCATTTCCCATGAAAGATTTGTCCATGTTCTTTGAAAGGAATTTTTGATTTATTATACATTGGTTATCAAATTATGTTTCTAATTCTTCACTCCCCTGTGGCCATACTATGTGTCTATATCATTGTTCTAGCCTCTTGGTGGGTCTTTCCTAACCCCTTGACATTGGGCTGGTCTCTGAGACTTGATTAGATTAATGCAAGATTCCTCCGTATCAGTGCTACCCTGAATTTTGGGGTGGATAAATTCTTTGTTGCAGTGGGCTGCTATCTAGCAGCATACCTAGACTCTACCGACTAAAGACCAATAGCACCCCTGCCTCCCGAGTGTTGTGACCACCAAAAATGTCTACACATTTTGTAAAATGTTCTCAGAGCGTCTGGTGCCTCCAGTTCCAAAGCTTACGATTCTACACGGGAATAAGGTTGTTTCTTATTGGCAGCCATCTCTGCAAGCAGTTAAGTTTCTTTCCCTTAAATATCATTTTAACAGATTTTCATAAAGGAGCAGAGATAAATAATTTTGCTTAATTCATCAGATACAATTGGAAGTTGAGGACATTTTAATAAACAACATAGTAAAGATACGTGATATGCCTGTAACTTTTGACGATGACACAAATATGGGAAAACCACATAATACTGAATGATGGAATCAGGGACCCAACATTTCTCAGCAGGTTGAAAAACAGTGGAGCTGAATATAACAAATGCAATTTAGCCGAAATAGGTATAAATCCAGTATATAACTTCAAAAAATCAATTGCCCAAGTGCAAGATATACAAGAATACTTTAGAGGTTTAGGTAACTTCAATCTCACTTTGCGTCCTCAGGATGCCAGGAATGCTGAAAAGGCCCATATGCTCTTAGAGTACATTACTGGAAGTAGAGGCTCAATTGGATTGTGTAATTTATTTGGAATATTCTGGGTGATCCACTTTAATGAGTTACTGATAAACTAGAGTATAGGTGGAGGAGGAAGAGGAAAAACAGCTTTAGGACTTGCTATTTTGGGATAGTGGGTCTATTTACCCTTGAAAGATGAAAGCTTATGCAGAAAGGATAGTTGCCTTTATTTTAAAAGCCAATATGTGAAAAAGAATAAACCCTTTCCCACCGTGACAACTCTGAGGACAGAGTTCATGAATGAAATTAATAAAAGAACAGTGTTTATCCCATTTTTATAAAAGAGTAATGTCGATCAAATCTAGATTGTTGTTGGATTAATAATGGCTACAATAGAGGTATACTTGTCATCACACACAGTTTTTTTTTTGCAACTACGTATGGTGATAAATGTTAATTAGATTTATTGTGGTGATCATTTTGTTGCATATACAAATATCAAATCACTATTGTGTATACCTAAAACTAATATAATGTTATATGTCAATTATAACTGAATTTAAAAAAATGGAGGCATGCCATTATTACTCTATTTGACATCAGAAGGCTATATGTCAAGATATCCTCCAAGGGTGCTTACTTTGTACCAATAACAAGACTAAGTCTTCCAGTTAGGTCATCAGGCAGGCACTTTTATTATTCACATTTTACATCTGAGGAAAAAAGAGATTAAATAATTTACCCAAGGTTATGGAGCTGGTTAGTTAGAATTAAAGCCAAGACATTTGATACTACCTCTTCTGCTTCTAATCTCCCAATTTACAGAGATCTCAGATTAGTATGAAACTTTTCTTTTCTCTCTCTCTCTTTTTTTTTTTTAAAGATTTTATTTATTTATTATTTGACAGACAGAGATCACAAGTAGGCAGAGAGGCAGGCAGAGAGAGAGGAGGAGGCAGGCTCCCTGCCAAGCAGAGAGCCCGATGTGGGGCTCTATCCCAGGATCCTGGGATCATGACCTGAGCCGAAGGCAGAGGCTTTAACCCACTGAGCCACCCAGATGCCCCAGTATGAAACTTTTCTGATCATTCTCTGCCCAGCCTGGATCCCCACTGAGTCCCACCGTTATCATCCCTTCTCCCTAATGCCTGGGCACTCTGAGTGCTCAACAGCTCTCTGATAAGAAACTCCTCCTAAATGTTACTCATTAAAACAATATCTGAAAAGATGGAAGACCAACAGCCAACTAATACACCAACTGGTATGCCAGTATACATCACCAGGTCCAAGGGCACAGCCAGCAGCCTGAAACCCCAGAGTCCCAGCCTCCAACAGAGCCAAAGTGTGAGCAGAGCCCCAGGCACCAGAGTAATGGAGAGATTCCCCATCCATGGTAGACCTGAGAACCTCTGGGAACCCTACAAAGGTAAGCATCTGCCATACCATCACACATTTCCTCTACCATCATACATTTCCTCTAGAGGGAGACATGAGGGAGCAGGGTATAGGACCAGACTGGATTTCTTGATAATTAAACAAAAGACATTGGAGCATTTAAATTGAGAGTTTACTACAATTTTGACATATTCATTGGTGAAAAGTCCTATCAGATATGTTTTTATATATTATAGTTTTAGTCAAGAAATGAGTCAAATTCTCTCCTAGTGAGAAAGAATTTGAAACAAATCAAAGGATATGATGTGGAAGCTGCCGAGGCAGTCTTGTTGTATTCCATAAAATTAGGAAATGTTCGCGTATTTTGCATTAAGAACTGAACTTCCCAGGAGACTGGCAGCTCTCTGAGGCAAATGTTCCCTAACCCAGCACTCCAGCTGGAGGCTCAGCTCTGCCCCAGGCCAAAACAGTTCTATTAAAAATGGATGATGACCACAGTCTGAGCAATAAGTCTTTTTCTATAAGCATTTTCAAATCTACTGAGTTTTTTCTATTCCTAATGGGATACGTTGATTTATTTTGTGAAATGCCAATTCAATGTATAGTATTTTTTGCCCTTTTCTCATCACTAGAAAGTAGACTTCCCCTGAGTCTATGGCGAATTAATGTCTTTGGACATGCTTTAATATACTAACCCAAAATGTATGCTTTTTCTGAATCCTATCCTACCACTCTCACAGCCTTAGGTATTTTATAAATGACGGTGAGGCTTTGGTTTGAAACGGTTAAACATCCAAATCTCCAGCTTTGGCAGTGTGAGGATAATTAAAATTATGACATAGAAAGTATCATGAATTCTGTGACAACTGCCTGGTGGCACGTAAGAGAGCTACTTTCCACTGAAAGGGAGAGCAGCCCAAATGACCTTCCTGACAGCCACAGAACAGAAGAAAAGTGAAAAAGTGCCCCAGCTAGTCTCTGCTGTCTCCGAAGATTGCTCTTTTCACGCTGAAACAGAATATACAGTTCTTACAGGCTGCTTCATCAGCACTTATTTGCTGTCTACTGGAAAGGGCAATGTGAGAGCTGCTGAAAATAAGGCCAATGTGACAAACAACAACAACAACAACAAAACCCCACACAAACCTCCACAAAAAAAACCTCTCTCTCTCTCTCTCTCTCTCTCTCTCTCTCACACACACACACACACCAAAAAAATACAAAAACACAAGCAAACCCAAATCCCCCCCCACCCCAAAATCAATCCAGCCTCTCTGTACACACACCACAGAGGCTTATGACTTGCAAAGAAATTTGGAGAGGCCAGCCTAGGGTGTGGGAACGGTGGCACTCAAAGAGAGAAAATGAAGCCAGATGGAAAAGGCTTTGGAAATTGTGTGGAAGGATCAGGCCCTATGTGGAGGTCCACTGCAGGATACAGCACAGATAAATCGCATGCTTAGTGTTGGATCTTAGAAGCATCATGCCAGCTTTCTAATGTCCCAAGCTGCGGACTGTCAAGCCAGCACACGATCAGTTCTAAGATGGTTACTTAAGTGTCTCGCGAGCTCCCTTGGTTAACTCCATGCCAAGTAAGAATTCCATCTGACTGCTCCGCGGGGCATTGCTTCTTGATTCTGGGACCATTAGGAGTAACGTTTCCGTCACAGCCTCAAACTGCGGAGAAGGGAGCCGGTGTTTTTACCGTAGCCACCGCAATGCCTTTCTTCCATTAGTAATTCAGAGGTGTTCTTCGGTCATCCGTGTGTCAGTGGAGAAAGTGAGACTGAGTATTGGGGGAAAAAAAAAAAATGGGTGACTAATCACGTGGTTTAACTTTCCCTTCCCTCTGAAGAGGAGCACTTTGACTTTGTCTTATTAGGACTGTTGTCCCAGAGGACAGTATCCATAATCCACTGGGAAGTTTTCTTGGGTTGACTTGACTCTGAGTTATGGTCTTTGCAAAAGTGCTTTGGATTTTATTTTGATGCATTATCTCATTTATACCTTGAACCAAATGTTGGTTGGTTATGTATTATTATCACTTCTATTTTATAAAAGTGGACACCCAGTGCCGACAGGGATAAATTACTCTTCACTGGATAGAAATAATTAGTCAACAAAAATTGGACTTGACCAAACCTATCTACCAATGACAGGGCCCACACTCTTTCACGTAAAGATCCATGGGTGAGAAGCACACTTTATATAGCAGGTGTTTATATTCATATGCAAGGAAATAATGCTTCACATTAACTGACAAGCACACAGGGTTTCTGCAACACCGAGCCCTGTCTGTTTCATTGGCTTGGTTTCTATTTTTTGTCTGATGGATCTTTGGTATTAGAGTCGCACAAAGACACAGAGGCATCTAAGAGTAGGAAATAAACAGAGACTTTCCAAGGACAAGCACATTTCTGTAAGAGGCGGCAGCATACGGGAACAGAGTGAGGTATTCTGTGGCCTTGTCAGGCCCCTGGTGTGTTTATCTAGTTCTCTCTGCTGCCTCTGAACTCCAAGCGAGGATATAAATATATCACCCTCACCAAAGTGGGAGTGGGAGAACTGCACAAATGAGTACAAGATAAGAATTTCAAACATAAAATTACCCAGATATAATTTTATAGCAAGGAATGATTTTACGAAGACAGGAGGATTTTTATTTATAAATGTGGAACATTCTGAGTGTAGAGGGACTTGTCACACGTAATGTGTTGTGATGTGGTCTCTAAACACTTAATGGCATTCATTTTATTACCATTTTCCTCTGGAATAGAATGACATACTAAAGTGATCAATAGAAGGCTTTGGCTTCCTCAAGATGTTTACAGAGGTTGTTGAAACTGAATAACATGAAATGTTCTCTTATTTTTCTGTTGACTGTTGCATTGTCTGTTTTAAGACTTTGCCAGAGTTTACTTCCTAGTTCTGAATGACGAAGTCATGAGAAGTAGGTTAATCACTTGTAGACCTGCACATTGTCACAGACATTAAGAAGAGGTATGTAGTTGTTCAGAAAGGGGGAAATGTATGGATTTTCAGACAAGGAAAAATGATCTAAAAGACTTCCTTTTCTATTCTTTGACAGTGTAGGGCTTGTTAAGTGAGACTATTCTGGATCTCAAACTAGGACATACATGGCAGACCCTTTCATGGAGCACCACAGGTATGAACACGTACCTTGGTTGGTGTGTCTGGGATCTCCTTTTGCTGCCTTTTTATCTGCTGAGTGGAGAGGAGTGAGGAGAAAAAGGAAGGGGAGGTAAGTAATTTCTGAATGCTACTATATTCTCTAACTAATACCAGACATCAACGCAAGAATTCTCTCATCTTTTCCCTAATGTGTTGGTATTATCGTTATCATTCTGCAAGAATGCCTACATATAAATCCACTGGCTGAGAGGCATATCTCAAACTCAGATCTTCTGATTATGACTTGAATGCTGTTATTACTTCAGACTCTGGTTAGGAAGTGACATAAACCCAACTCAAACCATTATCAGCAACAGAGAATTGACTTGCTATCTAAGAGATGGAAATCTGGATATAACTGGGTGTCTGGGCCTCAGAAACCTGAACATGCTCAGGACATTTCCTGAGTCTCTCCCTTCTTTTGGCTTTATGGCATTAGTCATCAACTGGACCCATCCACAGAGCAGGCAGGAAGGCCACTGGTCACTTCTGTGTCTCATCTTACCAAGCTTCATCACCAAAAAGACTGGGATTGAGGCTCTGCCTTACATGTCCTGGGCAGTTTCTGACTGCTTCTTAGACAGTCCATGCACCAATGAACTGTACCTATCAGGTGAACTATAATCATGGGCCTAACTTGCTTAGTAAGATGCCCAATGAAGGTAGGAAGGGCAGTGTCTGCTGCATGAAATAATTAGGACCACATGATAGTGGGGGATGGGAATGGAAGTTCCATCTGTGACATTCTACATGTATGTAATCTGGCTTTGCTGCCACCACTGAAAGCTCCTGTAGTCTTATAAGAGTCCGTCTTCTTGAGATGAATCCATGACTTCTGGCTTCAGTGGCAATGTACCATATTCCACTAGAACACTCTGACCACCCAAACCACTCCATCAAAAATCACTAGCCACATTTTCCCTAGACTTTGTGCAAGCACACTTATTTCCTGATCCCTAGATAGCTACTGAAGTGAGCAAGGTGGGAGTGAAGGAGAGGACCCTTCATGGCATCAGCGACAAGGAAATCTTAGCAACCGTGTACCATAAACTCAAACAATGTTGACTAAAAAGTGCAAGCTCATTAAAGTGAAGAATGTTCTGCAACTTATCCTAATGCCACACTGACAGCCTCGGGTAGCTTTGTGAAAGCAGCCCTGAATCAATACCTGAGGTTAATAACAACACTATGCTTGCTGTACACAAGAAGACCCAAGAGAAGGACGCTAGCACACTTCCAGTGGAATGCTTGTCTTCTGCTTTTCCAGAAGGGAAAGTTCACTCACCTCTCCCTCAGATGATCAACGAATGAAGTAGAGAAGAGTCTGGTAAAACCATACTTTGCAGTCTGGAAGAGATACCTGATAGGAAAGAGGAAGCGAGGGGGCGCTGATGGTGGACTTGAAAGGAGGAGGAACTTAAAAAACAGCTATCTGTGCTTTGTCTAGACTTGGGGTCAATTCCTATGCTACAGCAGTGACAAGAGAAGGCCCCTGGTTTCCTTGGGCTTAGGGCGGCGGTGCCAACGAAGAGCTGGTGGTACAACGTGTCCTCCTGGAAGGCAATGTGACCGTGGCCGAGCACGTGGCCATACTGGCAAAGAGCTGGAAATGTGCAACCTCCTGCTTCCAAATAAAGAGGAAGAAACTCTTTAGAAAAGAACTGGAGCCCCTTACTGAGACGACATCCTTTGTCTTCTTTCTCATCATGTGGAAGATTCCAACAAGAAGAGATCAAAGTCCAAGAGAATCCACCTTAACTCCTAGATGATTCTACCCGTAGTTTAGCTTTAGTTGCAAATTAAAATCACCTGGGAAGTTTTCAAAATCCCCAAAGCCCAGGCCTCATCCCAGTCCAATTGAATCAGAACTTCTAGAGGGGAGACCCAGGCCTCTGTACTGTCTTTAAAGCATGCTGGGCCCCTCTGTGTAGTTGCGGTTGAGAACTACTGTCCTAAAGAAACACTAGGTAAATAAATGTCTCCTTCTGCAAGAATAAACAGACCAAGAAAAATTGCCAAATTAAAAAAAGCTACTGCAGCACAAAACTGTAAGGGCACATGGGAGAAAGAGAAAAAGCTTAGTCGGGGGGTGAGAGTAGGGGGTATCTTAAGGATTTAAAAAAAAAATGCTTAACTTTTATGTATAGTATTCTTTAGAAAATTAATGCATTGTTTGCTCTGAAATACCATTCTCAAGGCAATTATGGTTTTCATTCTTCATCTGATGATAAAAACATTAAAATATTTCAAGGTGAAACTGTCTGTTTGACAAACATGCATTTTAGCGGAGGCACTGTTGTCTTTATCTGAAGAATAGTATTTTCTCAGTTATTGGAGGAACTATTTCCATTTGGACCTGATTGTTTTGATTTAGAAAGCAGAAAGAGAAAGAAATAAAGTTACCAAGTCATAGGTAGCACAAATATTTAGAATAAAAGTCAAGAAAAAAGTGGAACTATTGTGTTTAAAAAGAGATGAGTTTTTAGCCTCAATTAATGATTTGATGAACATAGTCAACTGAGAGAAATTGTGAAGAAAAATAAGTTTAACATTTAAAAATTAGTTATGTAATATTTAAAATATGCTTCTGAATTAATGACTAAAGGCTAATGTCAGGAGGAATTTTCAATGATATATTTGGCTGAGAACTTCAAGAATGTAAATCTATCTTCTCAAATTATACATATTTAACTTGAACATGTTTTCAGGAATGCATTATGTATGAAATTAAGGACCTGGGTAAAATTCAAGGAAGCAGAAAAAATAGAAGACAGCAGTCCAAAGACTATTTTAGGCAATGACACATGAATTGAGTGGAAGTAGTTTATTTGAGAGGTAATACCAGGAAACACTGAGAAAGAGCTGGGAAGTGAGACAAAGAACAAAAGGAAGCCATAAAGTATGTCGTATCAAGCATGTCACTGCTGTGGTCAATGGAGAGTGATCACCTTGGGGACAATGGTGTAGAATGTGTCCTTAGAGCTCTCCCACCTGAGGAGCAATGTTTATGCACTGAGCCGCTGCCAGGGGGCACTCATGCCTTGGCACATAGAGCTTGCCCCACCCACTGGTCATGGAGAACGGAACCCCCCTTCAGAAGTCAAAGAACCACATATCCCAACCTTGGATAAGCACAGAGAGAACATGAGTGGGCTGGGACAGCATCTGTTAAAAGTGTGTTTTGAAATAAAACAGAGCAGGGGTCAGCAAACTTTTTTGTGAAGTACCAGATGGTAGATATTTTAAGTCTTGTGTGCCACATTCTCACATATTTTCCTTTTTCTTTTCTTTTTCTAACTATTAAAAAATGTAAAAACATCTAGCTCATACAGAAACAGGTGCCAGGCCAAATTTGGCCCATAGGTTATAGACTGCAGACTTCTGACATAGAGGATAATTTTTTTTAAGACTAAAAACTAAATGGGTCTGTTAATATGACCAATCAAAATGAGTAAATTTTCTAAGATGAAGACAATCTTTGCATGGAAAACATGCGTTTTGTGTTGTTTATATGATACACTTAAACAAGATGACTACCTTAGAAAAACAATTGTGCAGACATATCAGATAACCAAGAACATATAGGACAGGAAAGAACAAACAAAGAAGATTTAAGGCATTAAAAAAAAGATGAGTTATTTTACATTTGGGATGTAGTAATATAAATGTGGTAAAATGTAAAATCTACAGTGAAGACATTGTAGCCAGTCTTTAATTTGACAACAAAGATAATAGCAAAGGACAAAACAAGATAAAAAACAAAACTGCTGAAAATAGAGATGAACAAAAATACCATTAAAGTGGTAGAATTTAATTCATTATTCCAAATCTTCAATATATCAAGGCTTAACAAAATTCACAAGAATATGAAAGAACAGGTTTATGAAATTATAAGAAAATAGTGGTTATAAATTTCAGTGCATAGCTTCGGATTTTCAAAAAATATTAACCCACTTTCAGTGAGTTAACTAGCTATGATCTCTGGCCCGAGCCTGCATGGTGAAATGACACAGTCAACCTCGGACTCCCACTGGGCTTCTGGCTCTCAGGGTATGATATTTTGGGAGCCTACCTGTCCTCACTAAATTGAGAAGACTTCTCT
Source organism: Gulo gulo luscus (assembly GCA_024510155.1). Lineage (NCBI taxonomy): Eukaryota > Metazoa > Chordata > Mammalia > Carnivora > Mustelidae > Gulo > Gulo gulo. The sequence goes on along the minus strand of JAJHUB010000464.1, from coordinate 9,032 downwards.
TGTCCTGAAGCATCAGTAGGCTGAGCAACCATGAGATATAAAATTTCCCTAGTTCTAATTTTTCATAAGCCAAAGGTTCTCAGCTTGAGGCAAGAGGCTATTTAGTCAAAGCCAGAAAACTCACAGCTATCCTTTTCTTTAGGTCTTTTTATCTTTTTCAGCATCAGACAAACAGCAGGATATACTTCCCCTTGCTTAAGGAATCCAGGGACCTCTCTTTCCCCTTTCTCCCAGGCTCCAATTATCTCTTTCATCCAGAGGAATCTCTCTCTGTGTCCCTTCCAGCCTCCTTACAGACACACTGTTCTGAATCACACCTCGTTATTCAACATAATCTCCAAAGCAGGTTTAAGATTTTGAAACAAAAACAAATAAGAGAAAGAAGCATTCTCACAGGCAAATCCTACTCTCTCTCCAACATTTTTCTTGCTGCTACACAAATTCTTTCCTATTGTTCAGATTCCATTAAATACACAAAGGTGAAACTGTAGAGACCATTCTAAGGATAGTGACATTGAATTAGAAGTAAAAGACAAAAGGAATAAAAGCAAAATCAAAACTCTCAGCCCTTCTTTTTTTTTTCTCCCGAGTTAAGAATCCAAACTGCAGTTATTATTTTCAAAAAAAAAAAAAAAAAGTCTCTAAGAAAACTACATATTAAAATATAGAGGATGTGTCCAGTGAGGTACTCTGGGAAAAATTTAGGGACTCCTTCTAAGGTTGTGACATAAGTATTCTTTTACAAGTAATGTGACCTATTGTGGAACCAGGGAGAACTTGAAAGAAAGGCTTTAAACAATTCTGTTAAGTAATATAAAAACTGGGGCAAAAATGGCAGCTAGTACTAGGAATCTTTTTTTTTAAATAAAAATCTGATTAATCAAAATATTTTCCTCTACATGTAATACTGCCTGTGCAATATTGCATAATAAACAGGAAGAATAGACATTCTCTATAAATCAGAGATCTGAGAAATTGCTAACTTCACCATACTAGAAATTAGGTTGCTCTTTTAAAGCTTTCTGGTTATTCTAGTTAAAAAGAAAAATAAATAGCAACTAACAAAATGGGAAATTGCAAATGGCAGATGACAAAGAGTATTCATCTAAACTAGAAAACTACCCATTGCAAACCTAGAAGACAAGCAAGTTCAATGTAAATATGCAAAACAATAACTAGAAATTGGAATAGAATACTGTTAAGTTTTCTTAAACTTATTTGTAATTACATTTCAGCAAATGCAAACATTAACAATTTATAACTTTCCCCACCAAATAAAAATGTTTTGAAAAAATATTGAGAATTTTCCATCATAAGAAAATACTGACACTCTCATATATTTATAGTGATAATATAAAATGTCAAACTCCAGGGCTCCTGGGTGGCTCAGTGAGTTAAAGCCTCTGCCTCTGGCTCAGGTCATGATCCCAGGGTTTTGGGATCGAGCCCCACATTGGGCTCTCTGCTCAGTGGGAAGACTGCTTCCTCCTCTCTCTCTCTGCCTGCCTCTCTGCCTACTTGTGATTTCTGTCTGTCAAATAAATAAGTAAATAAAAATCTTAAAAAATAAAAAAGTTAAACTCCTCAGAGGACCAAATGATAAGACATATTAATGTCTTTCAATTATTCAACCTAATACTTATGATTATTTTATTCAATTCAAGGAAATAATCAATGTTCAGATGAAGACACATGAACAATTATATACTTTATGAAATAGTGAAAAGGAAATGAAATTTTGGGAACTGAGTATTAGTAACTTTTAGGCAACAGAGGATCACATATTGAGGCTAAATAAGAATCACTGGTGTTGTGATAGCTAATTTGTATGTCAGCTTCTCTAGGCTATAGTGCTCAGTTGTTTGGCCACCTTCCAGTCTAGATGTTACTATGAAGGTATTTTTTATTTTTATTTATGTTTATTTTTTATTTATTTATTTGAGAGAGAGAAGTTCTTTTTTGTTTGTTTCAAGTTTTTATTTAAATTCTAGTTAGCTAACAAATAGCATAATACTAGTTTCAGGAGTAGAGAGATTCTTTTTTTTTTTTTTTTAAAGATTTTATTTATTTATTTGACAGAGAGAGAGAGATCACAAGTAGGCAGAGAGGCCAGAGAGAGAGGAGGAAGCAGGCTCCCCACTGAGCAGAGAGCCCGATGCGGGGCTCGATCCCAGGACCCTGAGATCATGACCTGAGCCGAAGGCAGAGGCTTAACCCACTGAGCCACTCAGGCACCCTAGGAGTATAGAGAGATTCTTAAGCAGGCTCCACACCCAGCACAGAACCCAGCACAGAGCCCACCCAGCATGGGCCTCGATCTCACAACCCTGAGATCATCACCTGAGTCAAAATCAAGTCAGGTGCTTAACCAAAGGACCTATTTAGGTGCTCCTGAAAGTATTTTTTAGATGTGATTAATATTTATATGAGTAGACTTTGAATAAAGTAGATTAGTTTCCACAATGTGGGTGGGCCACATCCAATCAATTGAAAGCCTTAAAAGACAGCTTTCCCAAAGTAAAAATTTAGCCTCAAGACTGCAATATAAATACTTTCCCTGAGTTTTCAGCTTGCCTGGCCTGCCCTTCAGATTTCTGTCTAAAGACTGTAACATGAACTCTTACCCGAGTTTCTAGCCTTCAGGATTGTCCTACAGATTTAGGTCTTACAAGCCTCCACAATCACATGAACCAATTCTCGCCCAAACGTCCCCCCTCTGCTATTCATTTTGTTTCCCTGGAAAACCCTGATTAATGAAAGTATAACAACTTTCATATTCAAAATAAAATATTACGATTTCTGCTTCAGACTGGGATAACTGATACCATGCTAAAACATGACAAACAAGTAAACCCAGACCCAAAAAAAAAAAAAAAAAAAAAATAGGTGGCAAAACCACTTGCAGATATTGGACAAAAGGCAGTGCAGAAATTCAATCCTGAACAAAGGCAGGCTCATGAACTGAGCCCCATGAGTGAGTGCCCTGGCTCTCAGCCTGAGGACATTTTCCTCCCTAATGCAGTGAGCAGAAGAGGCAGAGATCAGGGTTGAAACAGGGATTAGGACTATAAGGATGGGTCACTGGGAGACTGAGTGATTCCTTGTGACTCCTTGTTCAAGAGATGGGCTGTGCATGCCAAAAGTCTGAGGTTGCAAATGTAACAGAGAAAGGAGAAGTTGGGTAGTACTGGGAGATATTAGAGGTGCAGCCTAGCCAGAGCAGAGACCTCATTAACATTATAGGCATCCATCTGAGACACCAGAAAAGTCATACCTTGAAGTAAGAACCAGGTCCAAAATAAAGTTTACTGTAGACAAAATAAAGCCTAAGCAGGCCCTGACAAGAGTAATTGGGGAAATACAGTTTAGAAGTTGAATTTTTCAAGTTAGATAAACTCAGAAAATAAGTTTGGCTTTCTATAGATCTGGGTTTTGTTTTGTTTTTAAAGATTTTTATTTATTTGTTTGACAGAGGGAGACAGAGAACACACGTAGGGGAGTAGGAGAGGGAGAAGCAGGCTTCCCACCAAGCAGGGAGCCCAATGTGGAGTTCAATCCCAGGACCCTGGGATCATGACCTGAGGCGAAGACAGTCGCTTAACAACTGAGTCACCCAGATGACCCTATAGATCTCTTTTAACAAAGAGCAAAACCCACCTTATACAAGTTGATCAGCTAGTAAATGGAATTGTCTACCAGTAGGAAAACCACAAACCTTCAAAGTAAGATAACATAATCTTTAGTCTCTATAATGAATTGGGATCAATGTCTCCTGTGTGATATATGTGATATGACAGGGAGAAAAAAGTCTAGAAAAGTTTAGTCAATGAAGAATGTATACAATGGAAACCAACTTTAAATGATTTAAGATTAGCAAACAAAAATGTTTAAGAAGCCCATCTCTTATAGAGACTCATGTCAGAAAGACACCAGCAGATTGAAAGTGAGGGGATGGTGAAACATTTATCATGCAAATGGATGCCAAAAGAAAGCCAGGTTAGCAATATTTATGTCAGGCAAAATAAACTTTCAAACAAAGATTATAATAAGAGACAAAGAAGGACACTACATAATCATAATAGAGGATATAACAATTGTAAATATTTATGCACCCAACATGGGAGCACCTAAATACATAAAACCATTAATAACAAACATTCAATAAATAGTTGAGAGTAATACAAGAATAGTAGGGGGCTTTAATACCCTACTTACACAGATGGACAGACCATCCAAATAGAAAACCAACAAAGAAACAGCAGCTTTCAGTGACACACTGGACAAGATGAATTTAACAGACATCTTCAGAACATTCTGTCCTAAAACCACAGAATACACATTCTTTTTAAGTGCACACAGAACATTTTCCAGAATAGATCACATATTAGGCCACAAAATAAGTCTTAACAAATTCAAAAAGATCAAAGTCATACTATGTATCTTTTCTGGCCACAATGCTATGAAACTAAAAATCAGTCACAAGAAAAAAATCTGGAAAGGGCACAAACACCTGGACATTAAATAACATGCTACTAAACAGTGAATAGATCAACCAGGATATCAAAGAGGAAATCAAAAAAATTCATGGAGACAAATAAAAATGAAAACACAACAGTTCAAAATCTTTGGGATGCAGCAAGTGTTTCTAAGAGGAAAGCTTATAGCAATCAAAGCCTACCTCAGGAAGCAAGAAAAATCTCAAACAAACAATATAACCTTTCACTTAAAGGAGCTAGAAAAAGAAGAACAAACAGAACCCATAACCCAGCAAAAGGAAGGAAATAAAGACTAGAGCAGAAATAAATGATATAGAAAAAAAAATAGAACAGATCAATGAAATGAGGAGCTGGTTCTTTGAAAAGATCAATAAAATTGATAAACCTCTAGTAGAACTCATTTAAAAAAAGAGAGTTTCCAGATAAATAAAGAAAGAGTAACCAATAGCATCAAAATATAAACAGCTGTAAGAGAACATCTTGAAAACCTAAATGCCAACATATTGGACAACTTAGAAGAAATGGGTAAATTCCTAGAAACATATAACCTACCAAAACTAAAGCAGGAAGAAACAGAAAAATTTTAATAGGCCAATCCCCAGCAATGAAGTTGAATCAGTAATCAAAAGATTCCTAAAAAACAAAATCTAAGACCAAATGTCTTCACAGGGAAATTCTACCAAATATTTAATAAAATAGTTCATACCCATTCTTCTCAAACTCTTCCAAAAAATTGAAGAGAAAGGAAAACTTCCAAATTCATTCTATGAGACCAGTATCACCCTGATACCAAAGCCAGATAAAGACATCATAAAAAAGAGAACTACAGACCAATATCTCTCATGAATGTAGAAACAAATCACCTCAACAAAATATTAGCAAACTACATCCAACAATGTATTTTTTAAAATAATATATCATGATAAAATGGGATTCACTCCTGGGATGTGAAAGTATTTTAATATTTGCAAAAAATCAACATGATATGTCACATCAGTAAGAGAATGGATAAAAACTATATGATCATTTTAATAGATGATGAAAAAGCATTTGACAAAGTACAACACCAATTCACAATATAAATGCTCTGCAAAGTAGGTCTGGAGGGAACATATTTCAACCTAATAAAGTCCTTATATGAAAAACTCACAACCGATATCATACTCAATGATGAAAAACTGAGAGCTTTTGTCATGAAGTCAGGAACAAGATAAGGATGTCTACTCTCACCACTTTTATTCAACATAGTACTGGAAGTCCTAGCCACAAAAATTAGAAAACATAAAGAAATAAAAGGCATCCAAATTGGTAAGGAAGAAGTAGAACTTTCACTATTTGCAGATGGCATGATACTATGTATAAGAAACCCAAAAGACTCCACACGCACAAAAAACTACTAGGACTGATAAGTGAATTTTGTAAAGTCACAGAATATAAAATCAATGTACAGAAATCTGTTGCATTCCCATATACATATTAAAAATGAAGCAACAGAAAGTGAAATAAGAAAACAATACCATTTATAATTGCACAAAAACATAAGATAGCTAGTAATGAACCTAACCAAAGAGGTGAAAGACTGTACCCTGAAAACTATAAACCCTGATGAAACGAATTCAAGACAATGCAAAGAAATGGAAAGACATGCCATTTTCATGGATTAGAAGAACAAATATTATTAAAATGTCTATACTACCCAAAGCAATCTACAGATTTAATGCAATCCCTATCAAAATACCAACAGCATTTTTCACAGAACTAGAATGAACAACCTTAAAATTTGTATGGAACCACAAAAGACCATTAAGAGCCAAAGCAATTTGGAAAAGAAAAACAAAACTGGAGGTATCACAAGTCAGATTTCAAGTTATCTCACAAAGTGTTAGTAATTAAAATAGCATGATACAGGCATAAAAACACACACATAGATCAAAAGAACAGAAAACCCAGAAATAAACCTACAATTACATGGTCAATTAATCTTTGACAAAGGAGGAATGAATAAGCAATAGAAAAAAGACAGTCTTTATAACAAATGGTGTTGAGAAAATGGACAGCCACATGAAAAAGAATGAAAATGGATCACTTTCTGACACCATACATAAAAATAAACTGGAAATGTATTAAGGACCTATATGTGAGACCATAAACTTTAAAAATCCTTGAAGAGAGCACACACCATAATCTCTTTGACATTGGCTATAGCAACATCTTTCTAGATATGTCTCCTGAAGCAAAGGAAATAAAGCAAAAATAAAATTTGGGGATTACATCAAAATAAAAAAAAATTTCACAGAGAAGGAAACAATGAACAAAACTAAAGGGACTTACTGAATGGGAGAAGATATTTTCAAAATGACATCCCAATAAAGGGCTAATATCTAAAATACATAAGGAACTGATACAACTTAATACCCCAAAACCAAATAATCCAATTAAAAAATGGGCAAAAGGCATGAACACACATTTCTCCAAAGAAGACATCTGGATGGCCAACAGACATGTGAAAGATGCTCAACATCACTCATCATCAGGGAAACGCAAATCAAAACTACAATGAGAGCACCTCATATCTGTCAGAATAGCTAAAATCAACAATAAAAGAAACAAGTGTTGGCAAGGATAATGAGAAAAAGGAATCCTCTTCCACTGTTGGTGGGAAGGAAAATTGGTGCAATCATTGTTGAAAATAATATGGCAGTTCCTCAAAAAGTTAAAAATAGAAGTACCCTAAGATCCAAGAATCACACTATTGGGTATTTACCACCAAAATACTGAAGCACTAATTCAAAGCAGTACAAACACACCTATGTTTATAGCATTATTTATAATAGCCAAACTAGGAAGCAGCCCAAGTCCATTAATAGATGAATAGATAAAGAAGATATGGCAAACACACACAATGGACTATTATTCAGCCATAAAAAAGAATGAAGTCTTGCTGTTTGCAACACCTGGATAGAGATAGAAAGTATAATGCTGAGCAAAATAATTCAGTCAGAGAAAAACAAATACCATATGATCTCACTCATATGTTAAATTTAAGAAACAAAACAAGCAAGCAAAGGGAAAAAAAAGAGAAAGTAAGAAAGACAAACCAAAAACAAATTCTTAGCCATAGAGAACAAACTGATGATTACCATAGAGGAAGTAGATAGGAGAATGGGAATAAGGCATGTGGATTAAAGAGTACACTAGTCACGATGAAAAAATAAATAAAATACAATAAGTAAATAAATAATGTTTAAACAGTTAAAACAAATCTATTGCAAGAACTAAAGGAAAATATGGTCAATGAACAAAAAGAATATATTCAAAAAAACTTTTTGGAAATTTTATTTCTTTATTTATGAGAGAGAGGAGAGCACAAGCAGGAGAAGAACAGAGGGAGAGGGAGAAGCAGACTCTACACTGAGTGAGGACCTTGATATGAGACTCAATTCCATGACCCTAAGATCATGACATGAGCCAAAATCAAAAGTCAGTCACCCACTTGACTGTGCCACCCAGGTGCCCTGAGAATATATTCAAAATGTAATGAATGAATAGAGACTCCACAAAAAAGAAAACTATGCATATATACAAAAATGTTTTAAAAACTACAAACATATATATAATTTATAGAACCAATTATAGAAATTAGAGAACTAAAAATTATAAAAAGAAAATGAAAAGTTCTCTGAATGGCTTTAAGAACTAATCTGATGTGGATGGAGAAACAGTAAATCAAACTCAAGGATAGAATGATCCAATCTGAAAAACTGAGAACAAAATAATTGAAAAAATAAATGAACAGAGTTTATCAGGGAACTGAAGCGCAACATCAAATGGTCTAACATGTCTGTAATTAGACTTCTAGAATTAAAAAAAGGGGGGGTGGGGTGGGAGAGAATGAATTAGAAGAAGATTTGAAGAAATAATGGCTGAAAATTCCTAACTTTGATGAAAAACATTTATTTATATATCCAAGAATCTGAGGATACATCAAGAAAGATAACTGCACAAAACTCTACACAAAGCCACATCAGAGTCACAGTGGTTACAACCAAGTACAAAGAAAAAATCTTGACAGGATTCAGTGGGAAACAGTACATTATATACAGAAATCAGTGATAAGAATAAATGCTAACGTCTCATCACAAATAATGGAAGCCAAAAGACATTGGAATAATTTTCAAGTGCTAAAGAACAGAGAAACAGAATTCTCTACTGACAATATCCTTCAAAAAGGGAGGATGAAATAAAGCTGTTTTTTTTTTGAGAACAGGTATTTTTAGATAAATACTAGCAAACCTAGGTTATAAGAAATTCTAAAGGATATTTGCCAGGTTTAAGGTGAATGATACCAGACGGAAACTTTGACACGTAAGAGGTAACAAAGACAATAAAAAATGGTAAATCAGAGTATAAATATAAAATACTTTTTATGTCTTAATTTTCTTAAAGAACCACTTACTGTGTAATACAAAAATAATAACACTTTAAGGTAGGGATTATAATGTATATAGAAGTAAGAAATATGACAACAATAACATG
>JAJHUB010000463.1:0-26071 GCA_024510155.1 Gulo gulo luscus | reverse complement strand
TGGTGCTTTGCAACCACCTGTCTCCACAAGACAGGAAGTGACACCAAAGATCAGCTGTCATCAACTGAGGACTTGTCAGAGCCTCTGCTCCAGGCAGACAAAACTAAGCAAAAGATATCTCAAGATTATAAGGACTAAGGAAAGTCCTTAGGAAGCTTTAGAAAACATGACCCAAGACAAAGTTCACATAAAGATGCTGGTCTGATCAGACCTTCTGAACTTGTCAGTTTTTGGAGCTGGTGGGAAGAAAGACTTATTAGGCCTATGTCTGTTCCATGCTATGGACTTCCTCTTATAGATGAATGACACTCAAGATACTGAACAAGGAGTGCCTGCCTGGCTCAGTCTGTAGAGCATGTGACTCAATTTCATGGTCGTGAGTTCAAGCCCCATGCTGGGTGTAGAGCTTAAACAACAACAACAAAAAGGATACTCAACAAGCAGACAGATGATAGGAATGCTGTTAATTAGGTAGAAGTCAAATTTCACTCATGAACAGTATAATCTGATAAGACTTACAGTCAGAGAACCCAACTTTTACCTTGATCCTGAGGTGCTCAACAAAATTATTGGAGCTCAGATACCTCACTGTTACAGGCAGGGTGGCCTTAAGCAAGTGGAAATCAAGTGGTCACTTATGTGCACACTATGACAAAGCCATAGGTCTTCCCAGAAACAAGGAGGTCAGCTGAATCTTAGTGGAAATGCCAGTTGTTAAATAGTCGGACACCCATAAACCAAAGATCATCAAGGATTTATTTGTAGTTAAGAAAAAAAGACTTAGGTTTATTTAACTTGCTGCAACAAACAGAGTGAACCAGAGGAATGAGGAACCATCTCAAAAGAGGGGGACAGTTAGGAAAACCTGCTCACTGAGGACTGTTGTTAGATTAGGGACTGTTGTTAGATTTTAGGGTGGAAGTTTATAATCTGAGCAAGGATTAGTTAGAATTTGTTCACTAGATGAGTTGCTAGAACTCATTAAGTTCTAGTATAAGGTCATATCTAGTGTCTGTGCAATTACTATTAAATTAGTTTGTGTGAGGTCTTATCTTGGAACATACAGATTTGAAGTCTGGTGTGGAAAAGAGTTTGAACTCAACACCAAAAAAAAAAAAATCTGATTAAAAAATGGACAGAGGAGCTGAATAGACATTTTTCCAAAGAAGACATGGCTAACAGACACATGAAAAAATGCTTCAACATCCCTGATCATCAGGGAAATGCAAATCAGAAAACCACAATGAAGTATCACCTCACACCTGTCAAATGGCTCAAATAAAAAACATAAGAAATAACCAGTGTTAGCAAGGATGTGGAGAAAAGGGAGTAATTGTGCACTGTTGGAGGAAATGTGAATTGATATAACCACTATGGAAACAGTATGGAGGTTCCTCAAAAGGTTAAAAATAGAAATACCATATGATCCAGTCATTCCACTACTGGGTATTTACCCAAAGAAAATGAAAACACCAATTTGAAAAGATACATGTATCCCTGTGTTTATTGCAGCATATTTTTAATAGCCAGGTTATGTAAGCAGTCTAATCCTAAGTGTCCATCAGTAGATGAATGGATAAAGAAGTGGGGTACACACGCACCTGCACACACACATGCACACACATACACACACACAGGAATATTACTTGGCCATAAAAAAGAAATTAGATTTTGCCATTTGAGACAACATGGATGGACCTAGAGGGTATTATGCTAAGTGAAATAAGCCAGACAGTGAAAGACAAATACCATATGATTTTACTTATATGTGGAAACTAAAAAACAAAAACAAATGAACAAACAAAAAGAGAATAAACTGGTGATTGCCAGAGAGGAGGTATGTGGGGGTAGGGGTGGGGTGGGTGAAATAGATAGGAGAAAAATGAAAAAAAAAAAAAAAAAGGAGTTTGAGTTTAGATGGTCTGTGATGCATGTTGTGGTTTGGTTTGGTTCAATTTATCTGTTTTATGAGTCATAGCACAGTTAAAATGTTATGGCTTTTGTTGCAATTCTAAGAGACAGCCTGTGTTAGTTTGTTGTGTATTTAAAGCTGTATTTATAATTGTTGGAAGGTTATAGAAAAGAATTTTGACTCTAAGAATTTTGCATTAGTTTTCTATTGCTGTGAAACAAATTACGACAAACTGAGTGGTTGAAAAGAGCAACCAATTTTTAGCTCAAAGTTCTGTGGGTCAAAAGTCCAATCATAGCATGGACTTCTCTGTTCAGGATCTCAAAGGCTAAAATCAAAGTGCCCAACAGATGGAGTTTTCATGTGGAGCCTCTGGGGGAGAATCTGTTTTTAAGCTTATTGAAGTTGTTGGCAATTCTTGTGGTAGTAGGAATGAAGTCCCTATTTTTTGCTGGCTTTCAACCAGGGGTCACTTCTAGAGGCTGCCTGCATTCCTTGCTACATGGTCCCTTCTGTCTTGAAGCCAACAATGCAGAACTTGCAAATGAAATCTGTCTTATACTTCAACTCTCTGAAATCTTACGTATGTTACCTCTAGATCCAGATTTAAAGATCTCATATGATTAGATCAGGCCCACCTGGATAATCTTATTTAAAGGTCACCTGATTTGGGACCTTAATTATGTTTGCAGACTCATTTCACAGCAGTACCTACATTATTGTTTGATGGAATAACTGGGAGAAAATGTGTGTATATCATGGGCCAGAAATCTTGGGCCTACCCCCTGCCTACCATAATGTCTTTTTAATGCTCTGAAGCATAAGCCTCTGTGTCATCTTAGTAACTGTTGGTGGTTTTAGGTGTAACTTAAGTTTGAGGTTGAATTTTTCATTATTACTGGTAAGAGTCAGTTTGGGATACAGCTCTGCTGATCTGAGAAAAGTCTTATGTATGTATAAAACTGATTACCATTGGGAAAGCTATTGCCAATGGTGTTGCTTTGTGTTGTTTTTTGTTGTTGTTGTTGTTGTTTGGCCTTGGCATCTGTTACTTTTTTTTTTTTAAGATTTTCTTTCTTTATTTGAGAGAGAATGAGAGAGAGAGCATGAGAGCGGGATGAGAAGGGGGAGGGTCAGAGGAAGAAGCAGACTCCTTGCTGAGCAGGGAGACTGATGTGGGACTCCACTGTGGGACTCCACCCTGGGACTCCAGGATCATGACCCAAGCTGAAGGCAAGTCGCTTAACCAACTGAGCCACTCAGGCGCCCTGTTACTTTTCTTTCAATAAAGTCTATAAAACTTGGAAAAAATGGAATGTAGGGCAAAGCAGATAGGAAAAAACCAAACCCATCTGTAGTGCATTCTTCCTTATACTTTTCATTATTTTCTTACAGTTTTTTTTGTTCAGTTAAAATATCATTATAATCATATAGTATATGAAATAATTACATATGCTGACTTCTTAAGTATATCTTTTTCTTTGATTATAAAAGTAATGCAGTCATTGAAAAAGTTAAAAAAATAAGAAAGTAAGAATAAAAAAATTAATGCACTAGTACTAGCACTATCAGCACTAATTCTTGGGTATATTTCCCTAGTGCCTTTTGTAATGTATTCTTTAGTCACAGTTTAGATCCTATTGTATGGATTAATTTTCAGTAGAATTACCACTGGAACACTTGTAGATTTTAAGTAAGAGGCATTTGATATATTATATATTGCTAAGTAGTTTTTTGTGTCTTAACCTTTAAAAATGACTTCACTGGGGCACTGGGTTGGCTTAGTTGTTAGGGCATCCAATTCTTTGTATCGGCTCGGGTTATGATCTCACGGTCGTGGGATTGAACCCCATGCTCGGAGGGGAGCCTGCTTAAGATTCTCTTTCTCCTTTTCCCTCTGCTCCCATCCTGGCATGCACACACTCTCTCTCTAAAATAAAATAAATCTTAAAAAAAAAAAATGAGTTCACTCTGTAGGAGTTTTAGATTCATAAATGTTTCTTTTATTCTCAAAGTTGTACATGTGTATGTATGTGTATATATTTGTGTGTGTATATGTATTGGTACAGGTTCATAATCAATATTTAATGAATAGTTAAAAAAAAAAAAAACGCCATGGTCTGTCCAAATTGACTCACTCCCTAAGGGTCCCTGACAGCTGAGTTTTCACTGTTTATTATTATCATCAGTGGATCAAGGATACCAGCATTTCCACTGGCTCTTCCATCTTCTTGCTTGGGATAGGATACCCTGGCTCTGGCATCCCTATGTGGGACAGCAGCTCAAGAGAAGAAAATGCTCTGAAAAGAGTTTTTTTCTTTTTCTTTCTTTTTTTTTTTTTTAAGTTTTATTAAGTAATCTCTATGCCCAATGTGGGCGTGATCTTGATCTTGAGAACAAGTCGCATGCTCTTCCAACTGAGTCAGCCAGGTACCCCAAAAAGAGGTCTTTTTTTTTTTTAATAATCTTTTAGAGAGAGAGAGCGCATGTGTGCTAGTAGGGGGAGGGGCCAAAAGGGAGAGGGAGGGAGAGAATCTTAAGCAGACTCTTGAGGTGGACCCCTGATGTGGCTGGATCCATGACCCAAGATCGTGAGACCTGAGTCAAAAACCAGAGTTCTACACTTAACTGACTGAGCCACCCAGGCACCCTCCTGCCCACCAAAAGAGGTCTTAAAAGAACATTTTAGACTTAATAAAACAGCATTCTGTGCCTCCTCTTACATCTTCTCCTGGTTTCTTATACTATCATGCCAAAATGTTTCAGCTGAAGGTACAGACTGGTATCAGACCTCAGTGCAGTGTCTTTCTTGTGAAACACTGATAGGGCTCTCTTGCTATGTAAATTTTTGTAAAGACATTATTTATTTATTTACTTGAGAGAAGAGAGAGAGCATGCAAGCAGTGGGAGGAGCAGAGGAAGAGGAACAGGCAGACTCCAAGCTGAGTGTGGAGCATGATCCAGGGCTCAGTCCCATGACCCTGAGATCATGACCTGAGCCAAAATCAAGAGTTGGCCACATAACTGACTGAGCCACCCAAGTGCCCTTCTTGATGTGAATCTTTTTTAAAAAATATTTTATTTATTTGTTTACTTATTTGAGAAAGAGAGAACATGAATGGTAGGGAGGGGCAGAGGGAGAAGGAGAAGCCGACTCCCTGCTAAGCAGGGAGCCTGACATAGGGCTCTATTCCCGGACCCATGAGATCATGACCCGAGCTAAAGGCAGACACTTAACTGATTAGGCCACCCAGGCACCCCTTGCTATGTGAATTTTTTTTTTTTTAAGATTTTATTTATTTATTTGACAGAGAGAGATCACAAGTAGACAGAGAGGCAGGCAGAGAGAGAGAGAGGGAAGCAGGCTCCCTGCTGAGCAGAGAGCCCGATGCGGGACTCGATCCCAGGACACTGAGATCATGACCTGAGCCGAAGGCAGCGGCTCAACCCACTGAGCCACCCAGGCGCCCCTGAATTTTTAAAGAATATAGAAAATCATTATTTGAGTTGCTTGACAATGAAAATAGTTTATTACTTACTATACTTTTAGTTTTGAGGAGAGAGGAGAGGTAAAGACAGATATTTTATTACGTTGTTTTCCTTGCAGAGTGTCCAAAATGTAATTTGGATGTAGTTATCGACCATATCAAGAGAGTTTCTGTTTGAACAGTGAGGTGAAAAAAAGACTATCATTCCAGAAACACCTTTCCTGGGGTTGGGAAGGAACTGAAACAAAGATGTGCACACAAGGCAAGGTTTGATCTCAGAGCAAGCTCCTCCCACTGCTTGCATGCTCGCTCTCTTCTCTCAAGTAAATAAATAAATAATAGCTTTACAAAAATTTACATAGCAAGAGAGCCCTATCAGTGTTTCACAAGAAAGACACTGCACTGAGGTCTGATACCAGTCTGTACCTTCAGCTAAACTTCTGAGTCTAGGGTTCAAAGTGAATAAAGCTTGACTTGAAAATCTTTATTAGTACCATGATGTCTTCATTTTAAACTGGGAATTTGACATTTTATTTTGAACCAAGTATTTTTAAAATTTTGCTTTATATCAATAGTTTATTTTTGCATTTTTATCCCTTCTGTTCATTTGGAAGAAAAAAAATGCTTATTTTTTTTTTTTTTTAACAACTAGCAGATCAGAAAATGTTTAGTTTATGCAACTTCTAATATAGCACCCTAAATTACTTTTGAAACATTTGAGAATGTATCTAATGTTTTCCTTATAATAAATGAATAAATATTCTCATTTGGTAATAGCTTAGAAAATACAGGATGGACAATTTAAAAAGAGCTCTGATTTAGAGGTATTGTTAGAGGCATTGGTAACTTATTATTTTTTTTTACTTTGAAATAGAGAAAATATGACAGATTCTCCTTTTTAAGAAATGGCCACAGTTATATTTCTAGTCCAGATACTCAAAGGATTTTGCCACTCTCCATTAATAGGTGGAATCCGTTTCCTCTCCCCTTGAATTTGGTCAGGC
Organism: Gulo gulo luscus; assembly: GCA_024510155.1. Classification (NCBI taxonomy): domain Eukaryota; kingdom Metazoa; phylum Chordata; class Mammalia; order Carnivora; family Mustelidae; genus Gulo; species Gulo gulo. Next base: position 19,667 of record JAJHUB010000463.1, on the reverse strand, counting down.
TTGCTACTGTTCCAACCAGCTGGTTGTGGTGGGAGTGATAGGATGTGATTTCTGAGGCTAGAATATAAAAAGGATACAAGTTCCTCTTGGCTTTTTCTTTTTCTTGGGATCCATGTTCTTGGAACTCAGTCACGTGAGGAGGCCACGTGTAGATATTCTCATCCGAAAGCTGAGCTAAGCCTCAGCCAATAGCCCATGTTAACCACTGGATGAGTGAGTGAGTGAGCTTTCAGATGATTCCAGCCCCTGGCTATCGAGTATCTGGTGGAGCTTTAGATATCATGGAAGAGAAACAAGTCAGTCCCACTGTTTCTAGTGTCTGAATTCATGGTCCACAGAATCTGTGGGAGGTAACAATAATTACTGTTGTTCTAAAGCCACTAAGTTTTGGGGTGCCTGGGTGGCTCAGTGTCTGACCCCTGGTTTTGGCTCAGGTCATGATCTCAGGGTTGTGAGATCAAGCCCTGGATCGGCCTACTTAAGATTTTCTCTCTCCCTCTGCTCCTCCGCCCCTCTCTAAAAAGAGAAGAAAAAAGAAAAAAGAAAATCACTAAGTTTTAGGGTAATTTGTTACACAACAGTAAATAATTATGTGCAAGTTTTAGACATCTATTATAGGGGAATAATCAGATGTGGACAAGGACATATATATATATATAAGAATTTTCACTATAATATAATTTATAATAGTACATAATTTTTTTTCTGAAAAAGGCTGTCAGTAAGAAAATCATTAAATTTGTGATACATCCATTATTTCCTCAAAGAAATTGTTTCTATATTTTCAAAAAAGAAAGTTTAAAGAATTTCTACATAGTCTATTCTGTTATAATGACTGTCAAAACTCATTAAATTGTATGCTTATATAAGTAAAGATGATTAAGGAAAAAAGTATATATTTAATGGAGGAGACCTACTCAGAATATGTAAGAACTTTTATTAGTTAGTGGAAATAATATATTAAGTAAATTTTTAAATGGATAAAAAGATTGATTAGGCATGTCCCAAAGATAGCTAAGTGGCCAATAAACTGATGGAAATGTGCTCAACATCACTTTTCATCACAGATATGTAAATTAGAACCCCAAAGAGGTACCTGTAGACACTCACTATTATTGAATAAAATTTAAAAGCTTACCAATACCAAATGTTGGCAAGGCTATGGAGAAACTAGAACCCTTACAACTCACTGGTGTGAATAAAATAGTTTGCCTTTGATGAACTGTTTGACAAAACTTACGTCTATCCTCTATCTTGCAGTCCCACCCCTGAATATATACCCAAGAGAGAGGAGTATTTATGTCCACTGTAAGATAGATAGGAAAATGTTCATAGCAACTTTTATTCATTTTATTTTATTTTTTAAAGTAATCCCCACACCCAGCATGGGGCTTGAACTCATGACCCCCAAATCAAGGATCACGTGCTTCACTGACTGAGCCAGCCAGGTGCTCCCATAGCAACTTTATTCATAATAGGTCAAAATTAGGAAGCTAATCTAGGAATACATTTTGCTGTTTCTAGCCTAAGGCTTAGCATGTAACTGTTTTTAGTTTAATATGTGATATTAATGAAAATTAATGTAGGGCATCCCAGTCCCCAATTTTCTAACCTTTTTTTATTATGTTCAGTTAGTCAACATATAGTACATCATTAGTTTTTGTTGTAGTGTTCAATGATTCATTAGTTGGATATAACACCCAGTGCTCATCACAATATGTGCCCTCCTTAATACCCATCATCCGGTTACCCCATGCCTCCACCCCCCTCCCTTCTGTAACCCTTAGTTTGTTTTTTGGAGTCCAGAGTCTCTCATGGTTTGTCTCCCTCTCTGATTTCTTCCCATTCAGTTTTCCGTCCCTTCCCCTGTGGTCCTCCATTCTATTCCTTATGTTCCACATATGGGTGGAACCATATGATAATTGTCTTTCTTTGCTTGACTTATTTCACTCAGCATCATCCTCTCCAGTTCCATCCATGTCAGTGCAAATAGTAGGTATTCATCCTTTCCGACGGCTGAAGAATATTCCATTATATATGAACAGCTTCTTTATCCATTCATCTGTTGAAGGACATCTCCACTCCTTCCACAGTCTGCCTGTTGTGGACATTGCTGCTGTGAACATTGGTGTTTGCTCCTTCTTTTCACTGCATCTGAAAACTGTGGAACACTTCACAAATTTATGTATCATCCTTGTGCAGGGGCCATACTAATCTCTGTATCGTTTTAATTTTAGTACATGTGCTGCTGAAGTGAGCACCCAATTTTCTAACTTCTAAAACTGTTTTGAAATTTCTTAAAATCCTGTGATTTTGAATTTGGAGGACTAAAAGAAACAACTTATAGTTTGCCTAGAACACATTATAAAAATGCCAACTTTTTCTCTATATTCAACTCCAATATTCCCTTACTCTTGGATCATTCTTTAGTTTGATTAGTTTTTTTCAAGAGTTTATTTATTTATTTGTCAGAGAGAGATGGCATGAGCAGGGAGAGCAGCACGCAGAGGGAGAAGCAGGCTCCCGGCCTAGCAAGGAGCCAGATGTGGGACTCAGTCTGCTGACCCAGGGATCATGACCTGAGCTGAAGGCAGATGCTTAACTGGCTGAGCCTCCCAGATGTTCCTAGGCTAGTTTTAGATTAGTTTTTTTTTTTTTAAGATTTTATTTATTTATTTGGCAGACAGAGATCACAAGCAGACAGAGAGGCAGGCAGAGAGAGGAGGAAGCAGGCTCTATGCTGAGCAGAGAACTCGATGCGGAACTCGATCCCAGGACTCTGGGATCGTGACCTGAGCTGAAGGCAGAGGCTTTAACCCTCTGAGCCACCCAGGTGCCCCTGAACTTGTACAACTTAATAGCAAAAACAAGCAAACAGTCTGATTAACAAAAGGGGAAAAGGAACTGAATAGACATTTTTCCAAAGAAGACATACAGAAGGTCAACAGGTACATGAAAAGCTGCTTGATATCACTCACTAATTATCAAGAAAACGCATATTGAATCCACAGTGAAGACATCATCTCACACCTGTTAGAATGGTTGCATTGTGCTCCCAACACAAATGAGGGCCAGCTGGAGACTGTCTGAATTTTTTTTTTTTTTTAAGATTTTATTTATTTGTTTGACTGAGACACAGCAAGAGAAGGAACACAAGCAGGGGGAGTGGGAGAGGGAAAATCAGGCCTCCCACCCAGCAGGGAGCCCGATGTGGGGCTCCATCCCAGGACCCTGGAATCATGACCTGAGCCTAAGGCAGACACCCAACGACTGAGCCACCCAGGCACCCCAGGACTGTCTGAATTTGAGGTATATTTTATAGAGGTTAGGCAGAGCATGTGACTGTATGTGATTCTTGACCTCTGGGTCATGAGTTCAAATCCCACGTTGGACACAGAGCTTACCTCATTTTATTTATTTATTTATTTATTTTGGGGGGTGAGATTTTATTATTTATTTGTCAGAGAGAGAGAGAGCACAAGCAGTAGGAGCAACAGGCAGAGGGAAAAGCAGGCTCCCCACTAAGCAAGGAGCCAGATTCGAGACTTGATCCTAGGACCTGGGATCATGACCTGAGCTGAAGGCAGATGCTTAACCAACAACCACCCAGGTGTCCCCAGAGCTTACTTAAAAAAAAAAAAAAAAAAAAAAGATGGAATCAGCCAGACTTGCTGATAAATTGGGATTTGGGGAGTATTGGGGAAATTGTGATTAACGGAAGACTGCCTAGCTTTTTGGCCTGAGCAACTGGGTTGAGTGTGGTTCCATATATTTAGATGGAAAAAACTAGAGGTGGTATGGGAAATAATAAGTTTAGTTTTGGACATATGTTAATTTTTTCTCACCGTGTAAGTTTAAAGCATGCAGCATCATGGTTTGATTTACATATAGTTTGAAATGATTACCACAGTAAGTTTAGCTAACATCCATCTTTTCATATAGATACAATAAAAAGAAAAGAAAGAAGAAAAGAAAAAGAATTTTCTCCTTGTGATGACAACTCTTAGGATTTGCTCTTTTTTTTCCCATTAGGATTTGCTCTTAACAACTGTCTTATAGATCATACAGCAGTGTTGGTTGTAGTCATCGTGTTGTATATTATATCCCTAGTATTTATTTACCTTATCACTGGAAGTTTATATCTTTTTAAAAAAAATTTGTTTTAGGGAGAGAGTGTGTGGGTCAGGGGGCAGAGAGAGAGGGAGAGAGTATATCCCAAGCAGACTCCCCACTGAGTTTGGAGCCCGACATGGGGTTTGATCTCACGACCCTGAGATCATGACCTGAGCCAGAACCAAGAGTTGGACATTCAATCAACTGAGCTACCCAGGTGCCCCAGAAATTTGTATCTTTTGACTACAGTGCTCCCATTTCCACCTCCCCTCCACCTCTGCCTCTGGTAACCACAAGTCCCATCTCTTTTTCTGTGAGTTTTATTTTGGTTTGAATCTACATGTAAGTGAGATCATACAGTGTTTGTCTTTCTCTGACTTATTTCACTTAGGATAATACTCTCCAGTACCATCCATAACGTCACCAGTAGTGGAACTTTCTCATATTTTATGGCTGAATAATATTCCTTTGTATGAAAATACCACCATTTCTATATCCATTCATCCATTAGTCAACTCTTAGGTTGTTTCCATGACATGTTAAATTTTAAATATGTATTAAATATCCAAGTAGATATTAATTGGGTAGTTGAACTTAAGAGCCTGGAGTTCAAAGGAGCCTTTAGGCTAATCAGTTTTTACAAGGTTTGTGATAAAACCCTTGGTTATATTTGATTATGCTGCAAATTATGTTAATTATGAAATAAAACCATTTTCACAATTCTTTAGTTTTATTATTTATGCCAAATCATTTTCCCCCATTATTTATTGTGAATGTTTATTTTTTATGTGGATACACTTCAAGTGGCTTTTTAAAATGCCAGTCATCCTTGAATTACAAGACCTCTTCTACTCTTCGGGGGAAAAAAAGTACCGTAATTTTATATTCCCTGAATTGTCACATTTCTGGATAAGTCACATTTTGGTTCATAGTTTTTTGTTTTTGTTTTTGTTTTTTTAACTCTATGCTGGTGTTTTGAGATCCTTCAATCCCTCTGTTAACTCTTCTTTCTCATTGGTAGGGTTTGTAGTTTATAAAATAACAGACCTATATTAAAAATGAAGGGATCACTCCCCCCTCCCAAATTATGATATGATATAACCAATAAAGCAATAAATTGAGTGCTGACACTGTTGACATTTGATTCTTTCATTTAAAATGCCTAATTTAATTTTTTGAACAAATAACATGTCTGGAATAACTTAAATACATTTTCTTTGGAATTTGAAAAATTGTGCTAAGATATTGTTTTAGAAGTATGACCATAAATGGAGTGTTTAAAGAAGTGACACACAGCCTCAGAAACAAAGAAGAGAAACTTCAGTGCTTGGTGTTGAGTAGTTGGTTTATAATTTGAGAGGATGCAAGAACTGAAACTCTGTGTTAGAATTCATATACTTCATAGTTTAAAGCAAGTATAAGATGTTAGAAGCTGAAACTTCAGCTTGTTCATTTGCCTGCATATAGTGTTTTGTTGTATTTCTTGTTAGTGAAATCCTGTGTGCCATTAAAAACAGTTGGAAATGAATGCGATGGAGACTTGGGTTCTTAGAAAAGGTTATTCACTGTGAAGTGAATAGTGAAGTCAGCTGAAAATGCTCTTATGTGTACATTAGATGAAATAAAATAAACTCTGGCTTGAAGATGTGTACATACATAATATTCAAATTTGAATTCTAGTCCTATTCTTGTTCCCTTGACTCCATGTTTATCTAAACTAGTGTTACACGCAAAGTGTGGTCCATGGATCCGTGTCAGTTTATAACCTGTTATTAGCTTCAATAAGTACAGAAATTGAGCATTTAAAAACTTAAATAGCAGTTTGACATTGGTGCAGCATCTAAGCATGTGATCATTTTTCTAGTGATTTATTTTTACTGCATTTTACAAAGTACAGGTTTTGACAGGTTAGAGGTTGGAGTGGGGCAGTTCCCACAAATAGTTTGCAAAGCACTACTCTAGATCCTCTTTTTTTCATTCAGAAATTCCAAACTCCTGTTTCCATGTGGTCACAGTAGAGACTGGGAAAAGGACATAAAGACCTGTAAACTATTACTTTGTGATGACTAGGAATGAAGGTGCTGATTATTTGAGATTAGTTGTATCTTTTTTAAAATTTTTAAGATTTTATTTATTTATTTGATAGAGAAAGAGGGAGGGCACAAGCAGAGGTAGTGGCAGACAGGGGAGAGAGAGATGTACACTCCCTGCTGAGCAAGGAGCCCAATGCGGGGCTTGATCCTGAGACCCTGAGATCATGATCTGAGCTGAAGGCAGATGCTTAACCAACTGAGCCACCCAGATGCCCCGAGATTAGTTGTGTCTTTACTTAGAATTCCCTTAAACCATTTTCCTGGTGCACTCTAACCAATTTTAGCGTGCACAACCGTTGCCTGGGACACCTGTTAACAAAGCAGATGACTTTGCAGAGTCCCCCAAAGTTTTGATTCTACCAGACTGAGGCCCAAGAATCTACATTCTAAACAAACACCCCAGCTGATTCTGGAGAATATTGTTTCTGCACAGGTGATTTAAATCAGGATACTTGAGAGTAAAAGAGGATGCTATTAAATCACATTAGGACAAGATAAATAATCTGAGAATATCCAAATAGGCATACTCGGACATATGGTCACTGTACTTGGGGCATATTTTTAAAAAAATATAGGTTTAAAGTTTAATTGGAAAGCTCCTGCTATTTCCTTTCATGACTAAACTTAGCTAGATTTCCTTTAGTCTTCTCAGGATAGGTGGCTGTTCCACTCTTGTATGACTCAATCTCAACTATAGTGTGTATACAACATTCTAATAAGGAAGATGGAATTCAGGGCTTCTAAATCTAGCTAGGAGTAACTTGAGGAGAGGACCCAGTCCTTTAAGGTTAAAGATTCTTTTCTTCTGTTTGAAGGAAATTGATTTTATTTGCCCTTAGCTAAAAATTTAGGACTCTTCTGGAACTTTCTGTTAAGCATGTTGTCTCAAGCCCATCTTAATTCCTCTTAGTGTTCCTGGCTCAGCTGTGTCCCATTTCTTTTAGCTGGGCATAATCCCCTTGATCCATTTCAGCCTTGCTTTTGTTTTCATTTAACTAAGTGACTTGTTTACTTAAGTAAATCGCAATGGAAGAATTTGAGAGAAAGAAAAGATACCTTTCTAAATTTCTTTCTCAAGAGTTCTTTTAGGTTGTTGTCACCTCTCCTTACATAACTTTTATGATATATTGAAAAAATGATTTTCCTATTTTGTAAACTGTTACTTGATTACAACTGAGTATTGAAGGGAAATTATTTTCATTAGTAGTAATAATATTGCTGTTAGAAGTCAAATAATATCTGTGGATCTCTTGTTTCTGAAACTACCTCTATTATAATACCTTTTTTGTCAACTCTAATATATTTGATTTTATATCGTTTCATTTCGTTTTTAGTTTGTTGGCCAGTTTCTTTTATTTACATAGTGGGGATAAAAACAACCAGGCTTTCTGTGGGGTTCATTTCAAAATTGAGAAGGGCAGATTGGTTAGCCAGAAATTGAGAGTAAGAGTTTGAAAATCAAAAAAAGGTAAATTAAGTATGAAAAGGGGAATGATTAAATGTGGAACCTTCCGTTTATTTTTCTGGATCAAGATTTCAGAGGACTTGGTGTTCTCTGAAGTCACATACATAGGCTCTTGATTGAACCTCGTGTAAATTTCTTTAAAGAGAACTTTCCTAAGACTTATATTCTTAGTTTTTTCCACTTTTTAAAAAAAGATTTTATTTATTTGAGAGAGAGAGAAAGAGATAGTGAGAGAGAGAGAGAGCACTGAGCTGGGAAGAGATGGAGAATCAGGATCCCTGCTGAGCAGGGAGCTCATGTGTGGCTTGATCCCGGGACTCCAGGATCATGAAGTGAGTTGAAGGCAGTTGCTTAACCAACTGAGCCACCCAGGTGCCCTGGTACTATAATTTTTTCAGTAAGCTTTGAATAACCCAAATGAGTCAAGTTGTAGCTAAGAGCATGGTGAACTTACCATAGGATTTTTAAGTCTAAAATTTTTATAGTGCCTGTAGATTTCAGCTTGATTCTCTCTTTTTTCTTTTTCTTTTCTTTTTTTTTTTTTTGAGAGAGAGTAAGAGTGAAGGCACACACCATGTGTGTGCAGGCTGGGGGGAGAGGGAGAGGGAGGGAAAGAATCCCAAGCAGGCTCCACACCCAGCTCAGAGCCCAACATGGGGCTAGATCTCAGAACCCTGAGATCATGACCTGAGCCGAAATCAAGAGTTGGACGCTTAACCAGCTGGGCTCCCCAGGTGCCCCCCACCCCTTTTCTTCAGGTTGTATTTTTTAAATTTTTTTTTTTTTTCAGTGTTCCAAGATTCATTGTTTATGCACCACACCCAGTGCCCCATGCAATATGTGCCCTCTGTAATACCCACCACCAGGCTCATCCAGCCCCCCCACCTCCAAAACCCTCAGTTTGTTTCTGAGTCCACAGTCTCTCATGGTTTGTCTTCCTCTCCGATTTCCCCCAATTTACTTTTCCTTTCCTTCTAATGTCCTTCCTATTATTCCTATGCTCCACAAGTAAGTGAAACCATATGATAATTGACTCTCTCAGCTTGACTTATTTCACTCAGCATAATCTCCTCCAATCCCATCCATGTTGCTACAAAACTTGGGTATTCATCCTTTCTGATGGAGGCATAAAACTCCATTGTATATATGGACCATGTCTTCTTTATCCATTCATCTGTTGAAGGGCATCTTGGCTCTTTCCACATTTTGGCAACTGTGGCCATTGCTGCTATGAACATTGGGGTACAGATGGTCCTTCTTTTCACTCCATCTGCATCTTTGGGGTAAATATCCAGTAGCGCAATTGCAGGGTCATAGGGTAGCTCTATTTTTAATTCTTAAGGAATCTCCACACTGTTTTCCAAAGTGGCTGCACCAACTTGCATTCCCATCAACAGTGTAAGAGGGTTGCCCTTTCTCCACAGCCTTCCAACACGTGTTGTTTACTGTCTTGCTCATTTTGGTGCCCCCCCCTTTAAAGTTTATTTATTTATTTAAATAATCTCAACATGGTGCTTGAACTCACGACCCCAAGATCAAGAGTTGCTCGCTCCTCTGACTGAGCTAGCCAGGAACCACTCACCATAAAGCTAGAAGTAGAACCACCAGGCATAAATTACAAATTAAAATGAGCTCACCTTTTAAATGCATAATTTATAGGCTTGTAGATATTAGATCATAAATAATCTAAAGTAGACTACATTATAATCTTAAGTAGACTTCCATCATAAAATGAGATGATGGCCAATTTTAAAAACGTCAAAAAATTTTTCTGTTAAAGTTGATAGTTCACCATGATATTAGATGAACTTTATATCAAGAATAAACTGAAGTTAGTTTTTAGCATTTACAGATTAGAAAACACAACTAGACCTTCCTTATCTGTTCTCTTCAACTTTATGCTGTCTTACCGTAGCAAATAATTCTCAGGAACAGCTCTATTCAGTTAGCAGTGTGCTTGTTATCAGTAATATTTTAGTCAACTACCTTTTAATAATAAAGTATACAACTGTGATTCCTCTGATCAGGAGCTGAAATCAGACTTCTAAAACACGGTTCCATTATGTCAGTTCTATGGAAAAATAAATGTCCTTCAGTGCTGTGATTTCTTTCCCCTCATTTTAACCACAGTTTCATTTTTAACACCTTTTCCATAGAGAAAAGATACTCATATCATCTAGTCCCTGGTCTTTTAGTTTATTTTCTAAATCATCTTCAAGTCTTTCATGTTTGTACGTAAAAACATAATTCATACATACACAGATATGCATACATCTCCTAAATAACTTTGACTTTAACTGTGGCCTTTTTAAAAGTTAGAATCTATCATCTATAGTATGATAGTATCTCAGATTTCTTTCCCCATATTCTTCTGGTGTTGTGGATGTGAGATCATAGTGATGTATTAGGTTTAATTTGTTGCATAAAGAAATGGGGTCATGGTTCTCTGTACATTTAAGTATTTTAAATTACTTTTTCTCTCCTCCTAGCTGTTCCATTTCCTCCAACCCAGCGGCTTACTTTGAAGGAAGTATTTGAGAATGGGAAACCTAAAATTGATATTTTGAAAAACCATTTGGTGAAGGAAGGGCGACTGGAAGAGGAAGTAGCCTTAAAGATAATCAATGATGGGGCTGCCATCCTGAGACAAGAGAAGACCATGATAGAAGTAGAGGCTCCAATCACGGGTATGAGAAGTAATTGCATGGTGGCACTTAGATTTGAGCTAATTTGAAAAATGAATACAAATAACCAACTAAGGTATATGATAATTTTTCTAGGAATTATGAGATAGTCTTCGGATTATTCAGTATGTTTGTTATTCATCAAAGAAATAAAATTTAAAATACCTAATATTTTCAGTAGGACTATTCAGTATTGATAGATTGACCACAATTATAGAACATTCCAGTCAAAAGCTTATGTGATTTAAAAGCTAAACTATGATCTTATTGGTGTATTGCCATTTCTCTTATAAGACATAATTTTTCATCTCACTTTGTGTCCTTTTTTCCCTAGTGTGTGGTGACATTCATGGACAATTCTTTGACCTGATGAAGTTGTTTGAAGTTGGAGGATCACCTAGTAACACACGCTACCTCTTTCTGGGTGATTATGTGGACAGAGGCTATTTCAGTATAGAGGTAAAAATTAAACTGGATATGTTGGAACAATCATATTGTCTTTTTTTAGAAATTTGCTTTCTTCAGTAGAAGAAATTAAAATGAGAACAATGGCAGAATTCCAGTATTAAAGTGTTAGAGAAATGTATTCATTTATAGAAGAAAGATCTATTCCTTCTTGTAGCTTCTGTATGTAGTAGACATATAGAAAACTGTATTAACCCAGCTTTGCAAATAAGTTAAATGCTTACCAACCTTTCCTCTTGAAGATAGTGTATAGGCTGTGTATAAATGACATAAATGGCTATTCACCCTAGACAGGGTTTGAATTAGCAGATCTTAATTATAAAACCATAAGCTTCTGGGCTACAATTTACTTTTAGATTAATGCTCGATGCTAAATAAGCAGGCACTTAGCTTATCATAGGAATAATTTTTTATATTGTTGCACATAGTAAGCAGTTAATCATTGTTCATTAAAGGGAAAAATGATTAAAGTTAATGAAGTTAATGGAAACTCACAGTTTTGTCGCGGCCGGCACGACAACATGACCAGGGTCGAGAGGATAAGAGGATGGTGAAGAACGAAGTGGCAAAGTGATGAGGACAGGAGGGGCAAAGTGGATGATGTCCAAGCGGTGCCAGTTTATTCAGAAGAGTGCTCTGATATATATATCGTACAGAGACAATCACAAGGAAGCAGTGATCCATTGCATTCTTAGAATAGTTTCCACAGGTTCCCCTTAGAAAGTTTCTTAAGGCTCATGTGCAAACATCCTGATGCCAAGAGGGCTGCTTAAAGATGAGTTCCCTATAGATAAGTAGACAGAGAAGGGCCAAAAGGGCATCAGGTGTGGTTTATGGCCCCTGCAGGAACAGCAAGTCAAGTTACTGATTCACAGCTTTAGGCCTGCATGTCCTGTTCCAGATAAGCCCCAGAGGGTGGTCGCGTAGGAGAGCGTGAGACACATAGCACAGGCCCATTCTCAAAAGCACCTCAACTTATTAACCACAGGATTGCTTTAACCCTTAGGTTTCAAGGAGGCGCGAGTCAGGGCCTGGTTTGGTTCACTCTCAAGCTACTGCGCGGCCTCCCACACAATTTACTTAAATATATTTGGAAAATTGAATGATGAGAAAAAATGATTAGAATTAAAATAAAGTAGGGGCAGCTGGGTGGCTCCGTTTGTTAAGCATCTGACTGTTGATTTCAACTCAGGTCATGATCTCAGCGTTGTGAGGTCAAACCCCATGTCGGGCTCCACTCTGGAGCCCTGCTTGGAATTCTCTTTCCCTCTCCCTTTGCTCCTCCCCCTGCTCTTTCTCTTTCTGTCTCTCAAATAAATAAATAAAATTTTTTTTTAAGAAAAAAGAATTCGGGGCACCTGGGTGGCTCAGTGGGTTAAGCCTCTGCCTTCGGCTCAGGTCATGATCTCAGGGTCCTGGGATCGAGCCCCACATCGGGCTCTCTGCTCAGTGGGGAGCCTGCTTCCCCCTCTCTCTCTGCCTGCCTCTCTGCCTACTTGTGATCTCTATCTCTCTGTCAAATAAATAAATAAAATTAAAAAAAAAAAGAAAAAAGAATTCAGGTCAAGCTATTGTGTATAAAAGATAAAACTATTTTAGAACCTAATGCAAAGACTTGAGTACAGTGGAACCAAAGCACATTCATATTTAATGTCCATTGATTCAGCTATATGTGCTTGGCAAATAAAAGAGAAGTAACTTTTGAATAGTGCAAGTAACTGAATTTATAATGTGGCCAGAATAAGTTTGAGATGAGAAATTGAGTCTGCTTGCTGTTCTTGTAGTCTTTAGTTCTGCTTCTCCCTCATAGTGTGATAGTCTCACTGTACTTAGTTTCTGGTGGCTAAAGACTTATTGTATGTGCAGCATCACTCCTAGATCCAAATCAGCTATCTTACCTAGTGCTCATTCAAAGAAGCAGCAATTACTCTAAAGCTGCCAGAAAAATATACAGGAGAAGTAGATTGTCCTCTTCTGTTAGATGGGTGGTCTAAACTCATGAATCAGAAGAGTTCAGTGTTACCTGCCAGTGCCTTAGATTAATTTAGTGTCATCTATGAGGACACAAATTAGTGGTAGAAGCTAAGAAAATAATTGTTTCCCTGCTGCTCAGTAAATTTCCAAGGTTTTCTTAAGTATGTATCTGGAATGGGTGGAGATGATACCTGCAGACTGTATCATTGAAATGTTTCTCTATTCCAAGTAACCTAAGTGTCCATCAGTAGATGAATGGATAAAGAAAATATAGTCTGTATATATATATATACCAGATATAATAGAATATTACTCCAACATAAAAGAGAATGAAATGTGGCCATTTGCAACAACATGGATGGACCTAGAGGATATTATGCTAAGTGAAACAAGACAAAGACAAATGGTATATGATTTCACCTATATGTGGAATCTACAAAACAAATGAACAAACAAAACAGAAGCAGACTTATAAACACAGAGAACAAACTGGTGGTTGTCAGAGGGGGCGGGATGTAGGGAGTTGGGTAAAATAGGTAGAGGGGATTAAGAGATACAGAATTCCAGTTGTAAGATAAGTAAGTCACAGGGATGAAATGTATATCACAGAAAATATAGTCAATAATACAGCATAGGATATGTTATACTAAATGTCCAGGCGTCACCAAAGAGAAAATGTTCTTAGGTGTCTAGGTGATATAAATGTTATTTGATGATCAATTGTTGACATGTTGACAACTAATGAATAATTGTTGACATACAGAAAGGATTGTTGAAGTGGAGTACAGATTCTGTTCACACTGAAATAAAGGAGTGATTTTTGAGTGTCTGAACAAATCTGATAATCATGAGCCTGTAGGGGGGCCTGGGTGGCTCAGTTGGTTAACCGGCTGCCTTCATCTCGGGTCATGATCCCAGGGTCCTGGGATCAACCCCCCACATTGGGCTCCCTGCTCAGCGGGGAGTCCTCTTCTCTCTCTTCCTCTGATCCTCCACGCTGTTCATGCTTGCTCTCTCAAATAAAGAAAATATTTTTTGAAAAATCATGAGCCTATAATTGAATTTTACAAGGTAATTGTGCAATTGCATATATAAGAAAATAAAACTTCAGATTAGAGGCCGAGAAGTGCATCAACCAAATTACACTGAAATATGGATATGAATTGTGCTTTTATATATCTCATTACTTCAAAAAGGTGACTTGGTCTTTTCAGGAGTCAGAAACAAAGACCTTGTTAAATAAAAAGATATATCATGTTCTTGGCTGGGAAATAGAGAAAAAGAGAATGTGCTTTTTAAGATTATATATGAATTTAATGTCCTTTTTTGAGTGTAGTTAACACACAATGTTGTATTAGTTTCAAGTGTACAACGTAGTGATTCAACAAGTTTATAAGTCTATGCTCACCACAAGTGTAGCTACCATACAATGCTTTACCATAATCTTGACTGTTCCCTATACTGTATCTGTTGTTTCTATGACTTATTCAATAACTAGATGCGTATACCTCCTACTTCCTTTCACCCATTTTGTGAGTCCCCCCACAGCCATCTGTGTGTTCCCCTCTGGCAGCCATCAGTATGTTCTTTGTATTTATAGGTATGATTCTGCTTTTTGTATGTTTGTTTATTTATTCCATTGCTTTGTGTTGGATTCCACACAGAATTGAAATCATATGGTCATTGTTTTTCTCAGCCTGATTTATTTCATTTAGAATTTAATGTACTTTTTCTTTGGAATATTCTGTGTAGGTTGATATGTCAAAAACAAAAGTCAACCAAAAAGAAAAAAGTCATCTAAGTATATTTGTATGTGTCTACGTATTTAAGTTTCATGTTTGTTTTGCAGTGTCTGTCTCAAACTGTACACATATTTTGATCCAACAGTTCCATTTTTGAGAAATACTGCAGATGTACACATAATTATGTACAGACATACAAATGAATAGTTTGTCACAATACTTGAGAGGTCCTACTGGTATTTAATGAGCTGGGTCCAGGGAAACACACATCATCCAATATGCAGGAACCTCCTAAACAACAAAGAACCATGCTTTTCAAATTGTCAGTAGTGCTTCTGTTGAGAAACACTGTTAAATTCTGGGGATGGAGATGAACAAGCAAAGCCAAGTCCTGTACTGTGTTTTCTGTTGAAGGGACAGCATCGTGTATTTGTTTATGCCTGTGAAAAGTCAGGGTAAGGGGCTAAAAGAGCGTCAAGGATAGCTAATTTAGATGGAGATTAGGGAAGGCCTATTTGAGGAGGTGGTAACCCCTGAGTAGAAACTTGAAAGACCTGAGGGAATGAGCCATGCCTTTGTGGTGGGGGGTCGGGGGAGGGGTGAGTACATTCCTGCAGAGGACCTATGAAGTGTAAAGGTACTGAGGTTGGAGCCAGCCTAATGCAGTCCATGAATAGTAACAAGGCCAGTTCGGCTAGATGGAATAATGAGTAAGGGGAAGTTGTAGGCAATGTATCAGAGAGATAGGCAGGGGTTAGATGATGTCAGGCCTCGCAAACTGTAGTAAGGAGTTTGGGTTTGATTCTGAATGTGGTAGGAAGCCATTGGAGATTGGAGCTAGGGAATGATATATTTGTATTTATGTTTTAAAACAGTTTCTCTGGGGCACCTGGGTGGCTCAGTGGGTTAAGCCTCTCTGCCTTCGGCTCAGGTCATGATCTCGGGGGCCTGGGATCGAGCCCCGCATTGGGCTCTCTGCTCAGCGGGGAGCCTGCTTCCTCCTCTCTCTCTGCCTGCCTCTCTGCCTACTTGTGATCTCTGTCTGTCAAATAAATAAATAAAATTTAAAAATAAATAAATAAATAAAACAGTTTCTCTGAGGGCACCTGGGTGGCTCCGTTGGTTAAGCATCTGACTCTTGAATTTGGCTCAGGTCATGATCTCAGGGTTGTGAGACTGAGCTGAGCCCCATGTCAGGCTCCTCTTGGGCATGGAGCCTGCTTAAGATTCTCAGTCTCCCTCTGCCTCTCTCCCTTCCCTCTCTCTAAAACAAACAAAACAAAACAAAACAAAACAGTTATTCTGGCTGTTTCGTGGTAAACTGAATGGAAGCCTAAGAGTGGGTACAGGGAGGCCATTTAGGAATTGAATCCAGTAAGCATGGGCAAGAGATGTCGGTGACTTATATTAGGTTTATTGAGAAGTACCTGGATTTAGAATTTTAAAGTCTTTCTTTTTGGGGAGGTGGGAAAATCCCAGTTGAATTAATCAAGCTCTTCAGGTCATGACACATTTATTACTAGTCATTGCAAAGTCCCTCTCTGCTGTTTTACTTTTTTTCTTATCTGTGAACTCCATTTTTTTTCTCCCTCTTGCCATTATATATGTTTCTGTTATGTTTAGTATATACCAGAGAATACATAGAATACATTACATTAATTTTTTAATATGTAACGTTTTGGTGGATAAAGTATTTTAATTTTACATTATTATTATGGTGCTTATTCAGTGGTCCCCACATGTTAGCATGCATCATAATTTCCTGGAGCAGTTGCTTCAAAACAGATTGCTGTGCCCCACCTGGAATTTCTGATTCACTAGATCTGAGATAGAGTCTGAAAATCTCTATTTCTAAAAAGTTGCCATGTGATGCCAATGTACCACACTTGAGATGAATGTGAGCACACTGAGAACCACTGCTGTAGCTTTGTTTCTGTTAATTTGGATGTTTTTCACTTACCGTGATGTTTTTAGATTCATCCAGGTTCTCTGGGTCATTGCTTTCTGCTTGCTGCATAGTATTCCATAGTTTACACCTCTGACATTGTAGTCATTTATTCTCGATGGTGGACACCTATGTCGCCTGCAGTTTCTTTCTACAGTGAATGTTGCTGTGATGGATATTCTTATATAAATCCACTGATGTTCCCATGTTGTAGTCTCTCTGTGGTTTATCAACAAGAGTGGAATTGTCAGGGAAAAGGGTATATACTTTCATTCTTGAACTGACAATCACAGATTCCTCTTCAGAATAGCTGTACTGATCTATGTGCCTGCCTGTAACACCTAAGACTTCATATTTCCTTACAGCCTTCTCTCCAGAATTTGGTTTTGTCTCATTTTCTAATATTTTTGAGTATAAAGGATGAGTCTAAAATAGTATGTTATTGTTTCAATTAGTATTTCTCTAATTACTGATGAAATTGAGCATCTCCTCATATGTTAGCCATTCCAGTCTTACAATCACTGTTAGGAGTTTCTTGTTTGACCTTTAAGATACAGATTAGACATTTACAAACATATTTCCATATCTGTTTTTAAAAAAATAAATGTACTTGTCAGTGTATATTGCCCTTTAAGTGCTGCTCTATCCGGGTCCCACAGATTTTGATATGTATGGTTTTTATTATCATTTATTATTATTTTTTAAAGATTTTGTTTATTTGGCAGACAGAAATCTCAAGTTGGGGGAGAGGCAGGCAGAGAGAGAGAGAGAGGAGGAAGCAGGCTCCCCGCTGAGCAGAGAGCCCAATGAGGGGCTCTGTCCCAGGACCCTGGGATCATGACCTGAGCTGAAGGCAGAGGCTTTAACCAACTGAGCCACCCAGGCGCCCCTGTTATCATTTAGTATTTTATATTTTAAGAATTCTCTTTAACCCTAGGATAATGAAGTAATATTTTTTTGTTTTCAGTCATGCAGGATTTTTTATTAGAGTTAGTATTTTGTTAGTGATTCTGATGAATGTAATTTAATTAGAGAACATAACCTAAATAATACTCTTACTTTGGAATTTTTTTGAGACTCCCTTTGTGATGAGGTACCTAGTAGATTTTTGTGACCATTTTTTTTTAAAGTACTCTCTATACCCAACATGGGGCTTGAATGCACAGCCCCAAGATCAAGAGTTGCCATGTTCTACCAAGTGAGCCAGCCAGGTGCCCCTTTGTGGCTGTCTTGTATATACTTGAGAATAATGCATTGTTTGCATTGCAGTTGTTTGAAATTGCCATTGAAAAATTCTGTTTGCATTGAATTTTTCCTTGTAACTTTCATTATTTTTGTCTGCTTGAACTAGGAGTTGCTTTTGAGTATCAAAATTGCCAACTCCAGTTATTGATTATCTGATTCTTACCATAGTCCTGTCAGTTGTTGCTTGTGTTTGGAGACTGTGTGTGAGATAATGTATATTTCATGATGAGTATATATGATTGATCATTATTTTCAGGTTCTGTTTGCGTTATATGCCTTCTTGCTAAAATTTATTTGTAGTCCCAAAATCAATACACATAGTGATTTTGAGGTCCTAGGCCCTCTCAGGAGGAGCTAGGAAATAGATATAAACAAACTAACCTGCACATATACCCACATTTTTATTTGTTTCTATATCTATCTGTATATACCCTATAAAGAGTAAGTTTTGATTCCAGTCCAACATCACAAGATTCAATCTAGTCTTCTTCCTTTCCTATTCCCATTACCTACAATATATTCACTTGTCTGTTCAATCCTAGTATACCCATGAAATAAGTATATAAAACCAATTCATGCTGTGAAAACAGATTTTCTAACTAGAAATACAGTGTTGGTGTATATTTCTGTACATCTTTAGCCTTGTAGCATGCAGACAAAATGCTATTTTCCAAAGTTACTTTGGTCAGTTCTTTTTTTCCCATACCCTTCTTTGTTGCTTTATCTATTTATAATAAAGTTAGGTTTATTACTGTTTGTATTCTGTTTGGGGTTTCTTTCACATGCTGGTTGATTTAATTACTTATTTTGGGGGGGCATGTATAAAATATTACTGTTGTTCTAGAAGTCAAAGCTATCCAAAATGTTATCCTTTGAGAAGTATTGCTCCCTCCTCAGTGCTCTTAATCTCTTCCCAGTACCCCCTTTTTTCCACCCCTTTCCTCTGTGCCCTCTATAGGTAACTTCAGTTTCTGATTTATCCTTCCTGTATTTCTTCTGCACAAATGAGTAAATACATGTGTATTCCTTTAAAAAAACAACACCAACTGTGTTTTTGGGTTTTTTTTTAAGATTTTATGTATTTATTTGATAGAGAGACACACAGAGAGGGGGAACACAAGCAGGGGCAGGGAAAGTGGGAGAGGGAGAAGCAGGCTTCCTGCTGAGCAGGGAGCCTGATGTGGGACTCGATCCCAGGATCCTGGGATTATGGCCTAGGCCGAAGGCAGACGCTTAATGCCTAAGCCACCCAGGCACCCCAATACATGTGTATTTCTTATATTTCTTCTTTATTACAGAAACAGTAGCATACTGTTTTGCACTTTGCTTTTTTCACTTCACAGTATATTTTGGAAATTGTTCCAAATCAGTTTATAGAGATCTTTCTGTCTGGTTTGTTTTGTTTTTGTTTTTTGTTTCTTTTTTTCCGTAGCTTCATGGTACTTTCTTGTGTGAGCGTGTCATAATTTGCTCAGCTGTCTGCCCTATGTATGGTCATTTAGGTTGTTTCCAAAATTTTGCTTTATTATAAGCAATACTGCAACTTTGTGCATATGTATTTTCTTATTGTTGGAGGTGTATCTTCAGGGTAGGTCAAAAGTTAAATGAATATTTAGTTTTATCAGTTTTTGCCAATTATTTATTTGAGAGGGAGAGAGAAAGCACAAGCAGGAGGAGAGGCAGAGGGAGAGGGACAAGCAGACTCCCTGCTGAGCAGGAAGCCTGATGTAGGGGCTTGATTCCAGGACCTGGAGATCATGACCTGAGTTGAAGGCAGACACACTTAACTGACTTGAGCCACCCATGCACTCCTCACTATTTTTTCTTATAGAACTTAAATGGTTTCATATTGATACCATTAGCTCCCTTGTTCATTTTTCATTTATTATATATTATGTAGGTTATGGATCTAATTTTTTTGAAATGGCACCAGTTGTCCCA
>JAJHUB010000462.1:0-26237 GCA_024510155.1 Gulo gulo luscus | reverse complement strand
CCAGTGCAGCCAATTGTGTCTATTCTGAGTTCTGGCCTTCCCCTTATCATCTCTCGGTCCACACTCCTTGGTCTGGGCCCCATCTTCCCACCCCTGTGGCTTCTACTCCCTTCTACAGACCCCAGGGCAGAGGGAAGAGCTCCCACAGGAACTCTCCCCAACTGTGGGTCTGGTCTGCTGGGACAGACCTCCCCCAACCTGGGGATGGCTTCATGGCACCTTCTCCTTTTGCTGAGGAGGATGGAGCCTTCAAGGAACCCCAGCCTGAGTACCTGGGCTTCAGTGACCCCAGGGCTCTCAGGGATCACTGACGACCTTGAGCAAGTCCTGGCCCCCCACTGGGCTTAACTCTAGCTCTTCTCACTGGTCTGGGGCCCTAGCTCCTTTTGGTCACAAATGTCAAACATGCCCATGGCATCCTCCCATAGACCACAAGCTGCAAGGCAGCGGTAATGGACAGCCCAGCCAGTGGCTCTTCTGCTAGGGCGCCTGCCATGCCTAAACTCTCAGGCCTCAGGCCTCACTGTAGCCCAGTGACCACAGACTGGGAATTGCTCAGAAATACATATGACACCCAGATGGCAGATCTCAACAGGGGCAGACCTGGCCCTTAGCTTCACGCTACACCGCACTCCTGCTTCTGGTCCCTCCCCAACACCTGCACCTGGCTCGATGCCCCACCCTTGGGAGCCTGCATTTGCCTGGCAGCTCCCCCACCATATAAGGGCCCAGCCAGCATGCATTGTGAGCCTCTTCTCATGGAGTTGGGTGGTCTTGGGCTCCTCCCTCCTCACCTCTCTCACCCCCCACCTGCACTTGCCCTTCCTGAGCAGGGAAGGAAGTTAGAGACCTGGACCTCTGGGTGACTTCCTCATGCTGAACCTGGGTGCCCAACTCACACATACTTCCCCCATCCCCCAGGCTTCATCTGGACAAGGCTGGTGAGCAGGGGAGCCTCACTGCCTACCCATCTGCTATGCCTTGACCTCACTGAGTCCTCACAGTGGAAATGTTGATTCACATTGAGGTCTTTTGGGGGCTGGGGTGTCTTCCTGTTGGCATGAAGCTGATAATTAGGAAGAAAAGTGGTCATAAGTAAGGCTGAAGGACACATTCATTCATTCAACAGAGTATCCAGATCCTACTATGCGCTAGGCCCAAACCCTGATGCTGGCAGTAAGTTTTATTTTTCTGTATACAGTAAATCTCCCGCAGCCCCGGTCCTCTGGTCAGAAACCTCTCACAATGTTCTCTTCCATCTCTCCAGCCTGCCTATGCCATGACCATTATCCAGGGGTCTGAAGGAAGGTGTGTGGACGCCTCCAAGTCCAGGCAGCCCTCTTCATCCAAAGGCTCTTCCTTGTCTAAACCCCAGAATTTCCCTGCCTGGTGACCCCTCAGACCCACCCAACTCAGGGGGTCATGGGAAAACCGTAGGCTGGGGCACCAGAGTGCAATAGGTGAGGCCCTGCTCGACCCTGACCAGCTGGCAGCCTTGCCAAGGTCACGTGGCGTCTTGGGGCAGGGCAAGGGAAGGAGAGAGGCATGACCACCAACCATCCATTCCACACACTCGAGGGGCATGGCCCTTCCTGCAGAACGAATAAGCATTTCATCCCGGAGAGACCTCTGAGCTTCCATCTCCACCCATCACTACAGATGGCTGCTGACAACAGTGTGGTGTTCTCCAGAGCAGTGTCTGGCTTTCTGGCCTGGCTACAGTTCCCAGAAAGCTGGGGCAAATTGCTGCCCAGGCACAGCCTCCTGGGGCCTGGAAGGCAGGATGGAGTGTGCAGTGGGGAGTCTCCACCTCCCAGGCCTATGGAGGGTGGCTGTGGGGCAGCTGGAGGAGCCAAGGGTGGGGACCAGACTGCCTGGCTCTTCAGTAGTCATGGCTTCTGCCATGTGGCCTTCTGCAAGCCACTCAGCCTCTTGAGCCTCAGTCTCCTCCTCTGTACAACCCGCAAAGAGAGGCCAACCACCAGACTGAGCAGGAACCATGGGACTACATGAATAGCGTGGTGGGTAGGTGCTTATTCCCTCTGTAGTGGCCACCCAAGCCACCTGGTCAGACCACCCCAGAATCTCTGGTTAGTTTGTCAGAGTCTGAACGGCAGCGTCCAGGTGGGTATTGCTGGGGTGGGCACCCTCATTTGGGAAGAGATGGTAGTAGGGAGGTGAGAGGGTTGAGTTTGTGAGGGCCCTTGAATGTCTCTTGGGGAAGGTTCATCCTGGAGGTAGCTGGGAGTGGCAAGGAGGGGGGTGAACAGGGACACCGTCTGTGTCCAACACCAGCGGTGGTCTCCAAGGTTGCATAGGGATTCTAGAATCAGCTGAACCTTGCTGAGCTTCACTCCCCGGGGCCAGGTGGATGTGGGGGGAGACAGAGGGGCCTTCCCAACCCCCTCAGATCTGGGGCCTCCCACCAAGAGTGTCAATACACCGCCCCCATCATCACTCAGGTGTCTTGGGCATCTTTCCTCACTCTACATGGTCTGCCTGCAGAAGCCCCGGGAGGGGCTGAAGGAGGTCGCTTGTGCTTCTTCTATGTTTTCAGCTCAGACATCCACTTGGGGTCCTGTCAGAGAGCTGAGGCAGGCTGGGTGGCCTCTGCATCCCCCAGAATATGGACCTGAGTCCATGTGCCGTCTGAATGATGCTGCGGATAACCCCTCCTACATGCACACCCCCACCTGCTCTTCCCAGATCCCACTCCATTCCCCCTCTCTCCGGGGGCTGCATCACCCCAAGTCCTCCCATGGGCCCAAGGATGTGGCACTCGATCCATTGGCATCTCCATTTTACAGGTGGACAAACTAAGGCTTGGGTGGGGGAGGTGGTGAGTCTTGTGTGCAGGGCCTTCTTCCCCCTGCAACCCCACCACAAGGGACAGGAGGTGAATCCACCATTCCGTACAGTGGCCCGGAACAGGGCTCTGGACCTGGAGGGCCTGGGTTCAAATCATGCCTCTGTGCTTAGCTGCTGTGGGACCTTTTGCTGGAAGGTCCCTCTGTTGGAGCCTCAGTCTCCTCTTTGCAATAGGTGCCAGGATGAAGGACTTGAACAGATCCATGGTGCACACCTCAGTGTGGGTCCCGGGCTGCCTGCTAGGGATCCAAGGACTGTACGGAAAGCCTACAAGGCAAAAGGGTATCTGGGAGGGTGGCCCAGGATCATAATTGGGAGCATAAATGGGGTGGGGATGGTGTGGGTCTAGCAGCCCCTGGAGAAATGTTGGGAGCGACTGGGTGGAGGGACCAGGGATTCGAGCAAGAAGGGAGTCTGGGAGTTCCAGAGGGCAGGGCAGGGGCCAAGTCTCATTTGTGAGGAAAACCTCAGGTAGTTCTATGAACCTGCAGAGACCTCAGGCCCAGTGACAGAGCCTCACATGTGGCCAGGAGGGGTGCCCCGCAGAGGATCATCATGTGTGGGAAGGAGCTGCCCACCCCCACTCCCCTCCACCCTCTGCACCCTCCTTGTGCATCTCCCATGTGGGACCTGACTCAGCTTCTAAGGAAGGCTTGCTTTCTGAGGGTGACAGCAGGAGCCAACAGGATGATGCCTTTAAAAACAAGGCTACTTGGAAATTTCCACTGGGGTGTACAGTGGAGCCCCACCCCCAGGCACTCTTTTTCCTTCATACCTAGAGCCTTCCAGGCCTCTGGCCCCTCTGAAGATTTAGGAAGCCAGAGGCCACAGAGGATCCCTCTGGTTTTCCCCCTGCCCCAGCAAGGCCATGCATTCCCTAATTCCGAGGGCCTGTTGGCTTCATTGTAACTCATTTTTTTCCCCAGCCAGTTACTTGGGATGCTCTGGGAATGAGTGCTTTGATTCTGGGCCAGATCCACCTGGGTTCAAGTGTTCCCTGTGAAATGGGGCAATGATAGAGCATCACAGGGTCACTAGGGTTGCTAGAGATGCTGTGGCAGAGGGTGGGCCACACAGACCACAGTCCCAGGGCTCTGTTGTGCTGCCTGGCTGTGCAGGGATCCCTAATCTCTCGGAGCACGAGCATGGAATGGGGCTTGCTTTGCTTAAAGGCTTTGGTAAGGAGGGCTCCGGGTATGGAGCCCTCATCCAATGCTTTAGTGTGCTTCTCGAAGTCTTCTGATTACCCACCAGCGAGCATCCTAGCTCATGTTTAAAAACAGAGCATATACTTGTCCTGGGGAACTCAAAGTTTCAAAACAGATAGGGACAGAAGACCACTGAGTGTGCTCCAAGACTCATTTCAGTGTTTCTTCCTCTTCATGCCTGTGAATGATGCATATTCCGTTTCCTTTGCTTATACTTTATTTAAAATTCAGTATTACTCTTATGATTTAAGCATTTCTTCTGTGCTCCAATAAACGTTTTTTGATGGCTGTGTATGAGTCTCTCTGTTTAATCTCCTCTGTGATCAGATATCTACATGATGTCCATTTCACTATTGCAAATAACACTGGCGAACATCTTTTTTACACTAGTCTTTGCCTGAATGTGGGGGTAACTGTCTAAGGATAGCTCCTTTCTATGAACAGACCAAAGAGATCCTGCATGTCACACTTTTTTCTTTCCCTTCCTTCTCTGCTGGAGCCACACCTTCTCTTGTGGATGAAATTGTTGCTACTAGCACATCAGCCTCCCTGCATTCATCGAATTTAACCTAGTGCAGGTAGGAAACCAGTAAGTGCACCTGCTAAACCTGGGAGGAAAATGTCAGTGGATGGCTCTGGTGTGAGGGTCTGAGGGCCACTTCTTGCAGCCAAGTGCAGAGGCTTGTGATGGCTTTTCTGCTGGTTCTGATACTCCTCCATCTGTGTCTCTGGCTGTCTTCTCTGGGCTGAAGTTGTGGGAAGCCTGACCTCCAGCTCTCCCAGGCTACCTGCTTCTGTTTTTATTTTTTTTATTTGTTACTTTTAGATTATTGCTCAGTTTCCAGAAGCAACAAGAGAACCCCAAATTCCAGGCATTGTTTCCAAAAAGTAAGCACTCCCGTGTCCGTGGTGAAGGAGGTAACCCTCTGAGGACTAAAGGCAGAAAGAATGAGGTTTCTGGTGGATTTCAGAGAATATTTGGGCTGAGGGGAAGCTCTTTGGAAATAAATGGAGGCTGTGCAATCTGCCTCTGCCCCAGGGAGATAGTCTGGCTCTGGTGGCTCAAACAGAGGCTGGAGACAAGGAGGATGGGAGGGAGGGTGGCAATTGGGCATGGGCTTCCAGACAGTGGAAAACATGCTGTGAGCCCTGGACCATGGAGCCTCACCACCCAGCACCTGTCTCCTTACCTGAAAAATTCAAGTCACTGCTTGGCAGATTGTGGGGCTCAGCTGTGGTAATGGGGTGAAACAGCCGGGATGGCACAGGGCACCCGGTATGGCTCCAGTACAGGAGCAGCTATGAACAACATTCATTCATCCATTCAACAGATATTTATAGAGCTCCCATTCGGAGGCTGGGTGGGGAAGCCAGGGACAAAATGTGTATTTGGGAGACTAGATTCCCATATCTCATAAGAAGAGATGCAAAAGGGGTTTTCAGAGCAAAGAAGCCTCTGGCCTCATCCTGTGCCCACCTCCTATCCCCCTGCCATTTGGACCTCAGTCCCTCCCCCGCCCAGGGATGGGCTGGAGGATCTGTAAGAATCCTGACGCTGTGCTTATGACCCTCCTGAGGTCTGCATATCTCATAAGAAGAGATGCAAAAGGGTTTTTCAGAGCAAAGAGGCCTCTGGCCTCATCCTGTGCCCACCTCCTATCCCCCTGCCATTTGGACCTCAGTCCCTCCCCCCGCCCAGGGATGGGCTGGAGGATGCGTAAGAATCCTGATGCTGTGCTTATGACCCTCCTGAGGTCTGCATCTGGTCATTGAGTCATTTTCCTTGCAAGGAGACGGGGCTGGATTGGTGAGGTGACATGTCTATTTGCCCCTCAAGACTGGGGATCTGCAAGGGCAGGGATTGTGGGCTGTCAGTCCCTCTGGTGGGTCCAGGGCCCAGCATGGGGCTGGCACAGGAGTGGTTTCCACAGGTATCAGGCACCTGCTACTGCTTAGTAAGGCCTGGGAGTCTCCAAGGTCAGCATGAAGTTCCTCTGTGGGCTCTCAGAGGAGGCCACATCTCCCCTCACGTTGGCAGGCTGGCCAACACACTTTCTCTATACCGTATTACTGGGGAGTTACCAAGAACTCCCCAAACAGGCCCAAAACGGACAAAACCAGACAATTCTTTACAACTAGCCATCACTGCCACTTACTCGGTCTCCAATCCTCACACAACCTGGGAGGTGGAGGTACTATGTGCCTGGTAGACAAGGCTTCTGGACACCATCAAGGACGGGTCAGCCAGTCCTGGGCCTGGAACTGAGCCGAGGGAGCTGACAGCACATGCTTGTCTTCCTTCAGCAACAGCTTTGCAGCCCTCAAAGGAAAAACTGGGGTGAGAATCATTCTGGGGGTCTTGGGGTTCAGTCTGCATGGGGGAGGCTGGACGGCTTTGCCAAGGCAGGCAGCAGTGAGCAGCAGAGCTGGGACTTGGCACGGGCCACCCTAACATAGTTGTCGCATTATTACGGAGGGGTGCTGGGAGGCACTGAGGTTCTCACAGATGAGGAGAGTGCAAGCGCCCACATAGCTTATCTCACTCCTTGTATTTTTAATTCTTAGGCTCACTGAGGGTGTAAGTAACTGATGGGCCCTGGGGAAGGGCTCTGGGCTGGGGCAGGGAGCTGCAGGTGGGTGGCAGGACAGGGGAGAGGGTGAGGAAAAGGCAGACAGAGGGTGTCACATGTAAATCCGTAGGCCACAATGTTTCTATCTTTTGTTTTGTTTTGCTTCTGGATTCAGAACAATGGTCGCTAGTCATTGTGGTGTTTTAAAATCCTAAGACTCAGAATGAGGGCTGGAGAGGACTTGGGAGAGTTGCCAGGAACACCATAAAGATGGATTTATTAATTCTATTTATTACATAGCTAATTAAGTCAGGCCTGAGGCAGTGTGTACTCTTCTGCAGGTGTTGTCTTAAAATAAGCAGGGGAAGGCATATTGGGGTTTGAAGGAAACTCAGCATTTTTCCTTAAAACCACCCAGAAACGTAAGCATTTGTAAAATGCTTATGTATTATGTATTATGCACCAAGCACTGTAAGAGGTGTTAATATATTCTTTTAACAGATTGCTTTTTTTAGAATTTCTCACCCCTCCTGCCATCATAACTAATAGGTGCTAAGAGTTTTCTTTTTTTTTTTCCTTAACATTTTATTTATTTATTTTTTTTAATTTTATTTGACAGAGAGCACAAGTAGAGGGAGAGGGAGAAGAAGCAGGCTCCCCACTGAGCAGGGAGCCAGATGCAGGGCTGGATCCCAGGACCCTGGACAGATGCTGTAGTGAGGGAGCCACCCAGGCACCCTGTGAGAGTTTTTAGACCTAGGATGCAGGTAGGAGAAGCAAGCCAGGGGTTTCTTGGCCCAACACTAATGACCATGGCTCAGACAAATCCATCTTCCACTGCAGGCTTCCAGATACTCTGCGAAGGAGACATTCCCCTTCCTGTCCCTGACTGCTCTGCCAGTTCACAGCAGATCCATGTTTCTGACGGTTCCTCTTTGGTCATTCTGCCAGGGACAGCCAAGAGGGCTGCAAGCCTTGTGTGGACCCCAGGCCTGGGGGTCCCAGCCCTGAACTCTTTCCTCTGCCCTTGATGACCCCAGAATAGAACAATTCAGCGACTGTCAATCCATGCCAGGCCAGGGAACAAACTCAGCAGTACACAAGATAAACTCGCTTTGGCTCCAGGAGCCTGGATTCCCCAAGGAGGGCTTCGCCTGGTCTCTGAAGGGGGTTCCGGGGGTTCCAAGATGGCCACGGGTGGAGCCCACCAGGTACAGAGGCCCCTGGCGGTGTCCACGGGGGCTGGGCGGACCGGAAGATCCCCTCAGGCCTTCCCTCGCGGCTCCACTGTGCCCTGGGGAGAGAAAAGGGCCGGCCACACCGTACCGGGCCGCGGCCGGCGGGCGAGCCGCCCAGGAGCGGCAGCGGGGCGAGCGTGGCGCTCAAGCAGCGGCGGCGAGGCGGGGGACTGGGCGGGGGACGGGGGTCCGGGAGTCAGCCGGGCAGAAGAGCGGCGGTAGCCGGCAGGGGGCGCAGCCAGCCCCCTCGCGGGACAGGACGGAACTGGAGGCGGGGCGAGGGCGCACGGGCCTGCGGAGGCGCGCGCGGCTGTTTGCCCCCCCTCCCCCCCGCCCCGGCAGCGCGCGCGCACCTGCCGGCCCCGCCCACCGCCTTCCGCTGGCCCAGCGAACTCACCGCGCAAGTAGCGCCTCCCGGGGAGGCGGGGGTTCTGGGCTGCCGACGGAGGGCCCGGGGGATGGCAT
Source organism: Gulo gulo luscus (assembly GCA_024510155.1). Classification (NCBI taxonomy): domain Eukaryota; kingdom Metazoa; phylum Chordata; class Mammalia; order Carnivora; family Mustelidae; genus Gulo; species Gulo gulo. The sequence goes on along the minus strand of JAJHUB010000462.1, from coordinate 17,888 downwards.
CCGAGCCCCGCTGACTCCGGTACTGAGGGGCTCAGGCGGGGGTAGGGGCGCTAGGGAGGGAGGGAGGCTGGGACGCTCCTGCCCGCTGCCACCTGCTGCTGCGTCCGCGGGAGCGGGAGGCGGGCCGGGCGGACAGGTTCCTGGCGGCCTGGGTGCTCCCACGCCCCACAGCGCGTGCCCCACAGCCCTCGCTCCACTTCCCCACCCTGGGAACGCGTGGGGCCCTACTGACATCGAGGGGCCCAGCACCACTGGGCTCGTCTGCCCCCCGGAGAGACGCCTGTGCTGACAGGCTTCTTTTCCAGAACTTGATGGAAAATTTTGTCCCTCAGACCTGCCGGTCTCCCCAGCCCGAGGGGAGCTGGCACTGCCGGCGCAGCCTGGGCCCCACTGGGCCCCCTCCACCTCCAGTGCCTTTTACCCAGGAGCCCCAGGATACCATTCCTTTCTGGCCCATGGACCCCTTCCTCCCACCCCCACCCCTCCACTTTGGGGCTGCGACCACCCTGGGATCACTTGCATCTCCAGCCCCCTACCCCACAGGTCCTTGTCCACCTCCAGGCCTGACCCCTGGCCCCTCTCACCTCTGGAGTCACTGAAACCCTTCCACTTGGGGGCCACTGGCATTTGCGGTCCCGGACTCCAGGGACTCCCCTCCACCTTGGAGCTCCGTACCCTGTTTCTTCTAGGAACTGCTGTGCCTAGAGCGCAGAAACCGCACATTCTCAAGCCAGCTGTCTTCCAGCCAGGGGCTCAGCTATCCTCAGGGACCCTCCTTTCCTGGGCCACATACCCCTCTCTGTGCAGGAGAGACCAGAGAGAGCAGGCTTGGGGATCCTTCCCTCCAGCTGGATGGAGGAGCAGAAGCTGGGGTGTGTGTGTGGGGGGGGTGCTCACAGGTGGCCTCCCTGGGTAAGGAGCTGCCAGGAGGAAGCTTTAGGGTGAGGCCATGATGTGGAAGCCTCAGGAAGCAGTAGGACTGGCTCCTGGCTTGGGCAGTGGGCATTTAGTGGCCAGAGCCCTACAGGGCCAACCCCGTCCAAACCCACCCCCCCCCCCACCCTGGCCCACTTTTTTGTTTTGAATTTGCACAGCACCCTTTTCTCCAGTACGAAATTGAAAGCTTTTCTTTGGAAAGTTCTGTGTCCAGGAGGCTCCTGGGCATCCACTTACTTTATTTCCTGAGGCTAGTTGAGGAGGGTGGCATCTTTGGGACCTTAACAGCAGGTCTCCTGGTCCTTCCTGACTTCCTTTTTTTTTTTTTAAATTTTTATTTTTTAGATTTATTTATTTGAGAGAGAGAGAGAGAGAGAGAGAAAGAGCACACCACAGAACACGTGCAGGCACAGGTGAATGGGCCAGGCAGAGGGACGGAGAATCTCAAGCAGACTCCCCACTGAGAGTGGAGTCAGGTGGGGCTTGATCCCAGGACCCTGAGATCATGACCTGTGCCAAAATGAAGAGTCAGATGCTCAACCAGCTGAAACCACCACCCCCTGCCCCCCTTTTACAAATGGGTTACATCTATGCACTGTTAGTGCTTTGCCTGGACCCGGCTAGTCTTAAGACACCGTCTCTTGCCCAGTGTATCTGATCAGTACCAACCCATGCCTCAAGTGTGAGAATGACTTCTTCCCGACTCCTTCTTAACCCCCTGTCCAGCCTGCATTGCCCACCCCTCTCCAGGCTGTCCTAGTTGTACATATTGGATCCCTGTAGATTGTGGGCCCCATCGGATCCTTACCCAAATGAGAACATGGCTCAGGGTTATGGAGTGAATATACCCTTTAGGAAACATTAAAGGACGTAGCGTAACTGGTCCAGGGTCACCCAGCCTGTGAGAGGCATGGGTGAGATTCAGACTGCACTGGGTCCTGCAGCCATTTTCATCTCACCTTAGTGTCCAACCTGGTCCCAGCAGGTTCCTGCTCAGCACTTTGCTTTGTGCTGAGCTGGGCTTGCTTCCTGCTTGTGAAGCCATTTTCACAGTGTGTCCCCAGCCCACCCTCTCACATTCAGCATCAGTGTTGCCTTGGCTGGCCTCTGTTGATCGTGCCGTTCCTCTCCATCCCTCTGTCACCCCTCTGGCCCACTGTCCTACTGCCCTCTGTCCAGTGGACCAAGTTCTGAGTTTCATGCCTGCACTTCCTCTCAACTGTGCTCTGTTGAAATCCTCTTTAACAGGGAGGACCTGGGGCGCCTGGGTGGCTCAGTGGGTTAAAGCCTCTGCCTTCGGCTCAGGTCATGATCCCAGGGTCCTGGAATCGAGCCCCGCATCAGGCTCTCTGCTCTGCGGAGAGCCTGCTTCCTCCCTTTGTCTCTGCTTGCCTCTCTGCCTACTTGTGATCTGTCTGTCAAATAAATAAATGAAATCTTAAAAAACAAAACAAAACAAAACAAAAAACGGGGAGGACCTGCTTATCAGAGTAGCTTGATTTGGAATCTGTCTCCCCTGGGGGTCAGAGCTTCTGACCATCATGTCCCCAGCCTCAACACTGGGGATGCCTGCCCAGCCTATTGTGGGTGCTCGTGGAGCTCTGGGATCTTGGAGAAGATTTGCCATGAAAATAGGCATTTATACATAATACAGAAGAGAAGATTTGAGGAAAACGACTGGGTGTCATCTGGTAATGTTTGTGTTAGGATGGTTCTGAAATTTCTGGGGCCTGAGTTGTCAAGAATCCTAGATTACCCAGCCGGAAGGACCTCAGGTAGATCAGCTGGGCTCCTCACCTCATTTGACAGATGGGAAGTTGAGGCCCAGAGCTTAGTGCCACAGAGCAGGAGTGAGGAGAGATGTTAGTGAGAGGAAGAAACCATAGGGTGAGCACAAAGTGGCTGAGCCTGGACTTTGCTTATGCAAATGAGTTGCTAAAACAGTGGGCCTGAGGCTGCTGGCCCTATCTAGTGCCCAGCAAGAAGTAACACCAGCCCACACCTTCTGAGGTTTAACTCATGCCAGGAATGATTCTCAACGTTTTATTTGTGGGCACCTGGGTGGCTCAGTTGTTCAGCTGAGGTTATGCTCCCAGGGTGCTGGGATCTAATCCTCACCAGGCTTCCTGCTCAGTGGGAAGCCTGCTTCTCCCTTTCACACTCCCCCTGCATGTGTTCCCTCTCTCCCTGTCTCTCTCTCTCTCTGTGTCAAATAAATAAATAAAATCTTAAAACAGCAACAACGACACCAAAATGCTTTATTTGCCTGAGGAGATAGGGTCCATTATGGCTACCATTTTAATGCATGGAAATATGGGCACAGGGAAGTTAAAGGAGTCCAAGGTCACACAGCTTGTAAGTGGAGGAGCCAAGATTTGAACCCTGGGCAGCCTGCCTCCAGAACCTGCATTATTTTGCCCCCTTGTGTATGTCATTTTTAAAAACCTTTCCCCTGAATTCTAACATACAGAGACCTGTAAACATTGTTAAGCATGTAGTTTATCGATCATCACAAAGCTTGGGTTCTGAAGCATTGCAGCAAGCTGGGGTGGGCTTTGATGTCAGATCTGGTTGGAATTCAGTTTTTGGTGCTGCATGACCTTAGGTGACTTACTCAGCCTCAGTTTCTGCACTGAGTTTGGCAGCCTTGTGATGAGTAGAGTGTGTGACAGTGCCTAGCAGGTTTGGTGCCTGGCGAATGTTTAATAAATGGTTTTCTCTTCTTAATAATGAAGATTCTAAGTTGTGCTGGTTTTGTTAAGTGGTCCGAATACCTTCCTCATTGGTTAGTTGCCTGTCAGTCACCTTGTAGGTACTTTGATGAGTCATTTTGGTAAGTCACTATATGTAGCTGAAACATTTGGGGGTAGTGGGGGGACACCCCCTGCTGCCCCCACTGCCCCTGCATTGAAAGTCTGTAATTTAAAATGTCCCACCTGTGCCTTTTTTTTTTTTTTTAAACATAACCACTTTGGGACAGTGAAAGTTATATGTCTTTTCCTTAGGGTTGTGACAGAGCCTTTGGGGCCCCACAACAGCTACTTCCAGTTTCTGTCTGGCATGCTGATGGGCTGAAACTTATTTTAACAACATTCCATCACATTCCAGGCATCTGGAAGGAGGAATATATTGAACTTCTAGGAAATCATTTTTTGGAATTGTTTTTATCCTGAGGAATAACCCATTTAAAAATCGAATGACTTTTATGGTTGACTTTTCCACTCTACATAATGCAAACTGACCCGCTGTTTTCAGCTGCTTCTGCAGCAGTGGGAAGAGCAAGCCCATGGGAGTCTCCCCAGGTTGGCCCCAGCACAGAGCTGCATCATTCTACACACCCCTCATGCCTTGTCTCCTTGTCTGTGAGGTGGTAATGATGGTGCAGGGAGCTCCTGGGGTTTTCGTGAAGGTTGCAGAGATGGGGGGTGTGAACTTTGAACAGTGTGCCCGACATACAATGCAGACCTGGTGAGCAGAGGCAGCTGCTCACATTAATTGTTGATGCCGAGGCACTGGAGTTCCACAACAGCCTATGCCTTTCTTTCCTGGGTCCTTTTTGTCTCAGCCACCACCTTAGAGAAAGTGACTCAGCAAGGCTGGTGCTTGTGGAGCCCTCTACAAAGCCAGCTAATTCACGTGGGCGATGCCCTGGAGATTAGGGGGTTTTCCTGGGTGGTAGGACCCCATTTCAGAGGCTTAACTAGCCAGTTTCTCCTAACTGGTCCTGTCCTCCAGGGTCAAGATGAAGGCCTGCCAAGAGACTGGTGGTCTCACCAGAATTTTCTGCAGGAAGCATGAAGGACCCCATGGGGCCTCGTACAGAATGACATGGGTGTTGAAGAGAGAACAAGTGGGACATCGCCTATACCATCATGGGCAGGTCACTATATCTGGCTCAAGCCAGCTTTCTTCCCATTGGGGAAATGGCAGAAGACCATGCTTTTTCACAGGAAGGATGAGGGTTTAAGGGGGTATTTGATGACTGTGTTGGGGCTGCATGAGTAGCAGAGTTGACCGAGGGGCCTTGGAGTCACAGACTTGGCTTCAGGCCCCCGCTGCTACCACATAAAAGTAGATCCCTTGGGTAAGCCATGGTCCTTCTCTGTGCACTGGGGATAATACCTAGCATGTAGGTCTGTGAGGGGTAGGTACAAAGCAGAAGGCCATATTAGGAGCTTAGAGCAGAGCCTGGTACTCACTAGATTGTAGTTTTATGGTGATACCCTGGCATCACTGGTGTTGCAGACCTGGTCCTACCCTCTGGAAGCTTTGGCTGTGTGACAGATGGCTTCTGAGGCCGTGGCTGACAGAAAGAAGCGGTGTCTGTCTTAAGGTTAAGGGTACAGAGGGGCGCCTGGTGACTCAGTTGTTGAAGCATCCAACTCTTGGTTTCAGCTAAGGTCATGATCTCAGGGTGGTGGGATTGAGCCCTGAGGTGGGCTCTGCTCTTAGTGTGAAATCTGCTGGAGGTTCTGTCTCCCTGTATTTGTGTGTGTGTGCTCTCTCTGTATCTCTGTCTCTCTCTCTCTCCCTAAAATAAATGAATCTGTAAAAATACATACATACATACATACATTAATTAATTATGGGTACAGAAATCAGTGATGGAGCTGGGATGATGGGATGCTTGGCAGCAAAGACAGGTGCACCCTGCTTGAAGGCTCGGGGGTAGCTGTGGTGTTGCCAGTGGTGATGGGGGTGTGAGGAAGTTGCCTCGTGCAGCATCCAGAGAGGAGCTTAGATGGGGAGGGCTCCAGGGAGTAAATGCCCATGGGCAGGAAGCATCTTCAGGCAGATGAGTGTCAGAGGGTGTCCTCGTGGGTGGGGAGCACCCTTCCTCCCTGAAGCTGCCCACGAGTGGAGGTGTGCCTGCTGGGGACATAACTAAATCATTAGGGTTTAGCCTCCTAAGCTGTTAATTTATGAAGACGTGGTCAAGACCTTGTCCCACTGCTTTTTAAGGAGAAGTAAATTAAACCGTTGTTTGGGATGGCGTTGTATTCCAAAGGCTCATTCAGAGTCAGTGGCAGAGCTGCTGTGGGCTTTCCAACTTGTCTTGAAAGCCCGGTCCAGGCAGGGTGAGGGATATTCCCATCTTTTGGGGTCTCTTTCCCTCTCTGCTTGTGGCAGAATGTGGTTTTGTGACTGGTAAATAAATAAACAGGTATCTTGTGCAGATCCTTCAGCTCTTTGTGTGGCTGTGGTAGAGGAAATCCCCATTCATTGGGCATAGACTGTGGGTGGACGGGCGGTGTGCCGGGGCTCTTACCGAGCATTCTCCTTTCACATAATCCCAGACCAGACATGAGTTTTGTGGCATTGCCACTTTCCTGCCAGCCAGAAGGGAAGTTGAGGCCCAGGAAAGTGACCCTTTCTTGCTGTGGTAAGCGGCAGAGCCATGTCAGCCAGTCCAGGCCCTGGCTTTCAGGTCTGTTTGCTGTGAGCATTTCCTCTGGTGTTTCCAGCTTTTGGCCTGTTTGACCTGTCAGACTATTGATGGTGTTTTGATAATTCTAATAACTCTCAACATTGTGAGAGATTAGCTCTTCACTTTGTGCTAGAAATGTTTCTTGCTGTATTTTCCTTTTAATTAAAGAAAAAAAAAAAGTCAAAGTCCCAAGTTTCTGCCCATTTGAATCTCCCTGAGTTTCCCTGTTGTGAAGTGGTTGGGTTTGGGGATTTCTAGGGCAGGGGCCCTGACATAGTTGGTGGTGGCTTTGCCTGGAGGAGCCCAGGGCTCAGGACTTAGAGTGGGGACTGGAGCAGTGTGAACTGTGGCCTGAAAATGTGTTCGTGTGTGCTGAGGTGGTGCCCAGATTCTTTCGGAGGATGAACTGAGGTTTTGCTCAGTAGGTTAGAGAAACACTTGATGGAATAACACTGATAATTTTGTTTTTGTATTCAATCCTAATTTTGTGTTTTTGTTTTGGTGTAGTACAGTGTGCTCTATGTTCTTTTTTTTTTTTAATTTTTTATTTCTTTTCAGTGTAACAGTATTCATTGTTTTTTCACCACACCCAGTGCTCCATGCAATCTGTGCCCTCCTTAATACCCACCACCTGGTTCCCTCAACCTCCCACCCCCCACCCCTTCAAAACCCTCTGGTTGTTTTTCAGAGTCCATAGTCTCTCATGGTTCACCTCCCCTTCCAATTTCCCTTTCCCTCTCCCTCTCCATCTCCCCTTGTCCTCTATATTATTTGTTAAGCTCCACAAATAGGTGAAACCATATGATACTTGACTCTCTCCGTTTGACTTATTTCACTCAGCATAATCTCTATGTTCTAAGAAAAAATTGGTAATCAATTCATACAATATCATGATTTAATAATCCTTCCTCACTCACCGGGTCATATTTCAGGTTTTTATATATCGTTCCATCTGTTTCTGAATTCTGCATTTTGATTCATTCCTTCATTTTTAAATTTCTTATTTTAAAGATTTTATTTATTTGAGAGAGAGAGAAAGAATGAGCTAGGGACATGGGCAGAGGGAGAAGGAGAGGGAGACTCCTCACTGAGCAGGGAGCCTGATGTGGGGCTCAGATCCCAGGTCCCTGCGATCAGGACCTGACCCGAAAGTAGATGCTTAACAGACTGAGCTACCCAGGTGCCCCCACATTCCTTCATATTTTTATTTTTCCTCCAGTGCCACACTGTTTGGCTGGTTGCTTCGATTTCTGGGAGGGACCCCCCTCCCCTGTTCTTCTAACAAGTTTGCTTTTGCTGTGTTGACTGGAGAAGGGCCAGGCTTCCTGAAGGTGAGTAGGATGGTTCAGTGACACCCAAAAGGCAGTGGCTATCATTGTTCCCACTGTGCTTCAAAACCTTCACCCACTGACTCTTTGATGACGGCAGCCACCAGCAAATCTCCTGCAGAGGACTGCTGCCTTGGGATGCTTTTCTCGTGGTGCTGGACTTCATTCCCCTTGGGCAGCCAGTACAACTAGGATTAGAACCTAGGAAAAGTCCCATTAGAACCCAAGAAAGTGGGGCGCCTGGGTGGCTTAATCGATTGTCTGCCTTCAGCTCCGTTCGTGGTCTTAGGGTCCTGAGATCAAGCCCTGCACTAGTGTCCATGCTGGCTATGGAGCCTACTTAAAATCAAACAAACAAAAATCAGCCCAAGAAAGTACCATCCTTTGTGTTGTTCTATACTGTGGATCAGATTTTATTTTTCTTTTTTTCTTTCTTCTTTCTTTTTAAAGATTATTTATTTGTCAGTGAAAGAACACAAGCAGGGGGAGCAACAGGCAGAGGGAGAGGCAGGCTCCTGGTTGGGCAAGGAGTCTGATGCAGAACTTGATCCCAGGACCCTGTGATCATGACCTGAGTCATGTTAGGCTGCTGCCTAACAGACTGAGCCAACCAGACATCCCCCGGGATCAGACTTCAATAACCCTACCAGATTTCTTTAGTTTTGACATTTTAAAGGACAATGGAAGGTAGCTAAACCTACACCAGGGTTCTCCATCTGCTGGGGCTATGCTGTCCAGGCCTGTGTGCCTCCTACCCCATCAATTCCACCCATGTTTTAGCCAGAGAACTGTAGGCAGGTGTGTGTGTGTCACTGAAAGCTTTGACTCATCATTCCTATCTTTATTGTAAGCTTATGGTCTTTATTTTTCCTTTTTTGGGGTAAGATTTTATTTATTTGTTTGTTTGTTTATGAGAAGGACTGGGGAGCAGAGGCAGAGGGAGAAGCAGACTCCCTGCTGAGCAGAGAGCCTGACATAGGGCAAGATCCCAGGACCCTGGGATTATGACCTGAGCCCAAGGCAGATGCTTAACCGACTGAACCACCCAGGCACCTCTTTATTTTTCCTTTATTGATTATCTGCCTTTCTGAGGCAGCCTTCTACCTGGGTTTTCATAACTCCACACTAAGCTATTCATCCACTAGGTGTGGCCTGTTTTGGGGTCATTCCTATACATTCTGGCTGTGCTGCTAAATGATGCTATGATCTTGGACTTTTTTTTTTTTTTTTTTTTTTTTACCTCTCTGAGCCTTGGTTTCCTCTGTGGTAATGGGGATAATATGCCCTCTCTTGTAGATGTGTGGAGGGCCATGGCTGACTTGGATGCAGTTGGGGTCATCTCACGGCACGTGGCATACACAATTTATCTTGCTTCCTGTCTTGATAATGGCATCTTGGTTTTCATGCTGTCTTAGAACAAGTAGAACTTGACTTACATGTAGGTTGTGAATTCACGTGCTTTTGACAAAGGTGTTATTTTAGTTTAGTTTAGTTTAGTTTTAAGCAGGCTCCACACCCAGTGCAGAGCCCAGTGTGGGACTCAAACTCACCACCGTGAGATCAAGACCCGAGCTGAGATCAAGAGTTGGCCTCTCAACCAGCCTAGCCACCCAGGCATCCCTTCTGTTTATCATTTTTCAAAAAATGTGAAAGACAAGTAACACTTTCTCTGCCTGGACCTGTCCTCACACCTGCTATGCTGTCCTGGGGGTCAGACGTGTAACTAGTGTGGTGCTGGTGATGATGAGCAAGACAATTGTTAAGTCTTTTTACCCTAGCTGTTGTTGTCCTATTATTTCACTTTATTTTTTTTTAAGATTTTATTTTATATCGTGGTGATATATGCTAAAACTGTAGCTTCTGGTCCTGCATTAAAACTTGGATATGTAGGGGGAGGAGTCAAGATGGCGGAGAAGTAGCAGGCTGAGACGACATCGGGTAGCAGGAGATCAGCTAGATAGCTTATCTAACCATTGTGAACACCTACAAATCCAACGGGAAATCGAAGAGAAGAAGATCAACAATTCTAGAAACAGAAAATCGATCACCTTCTCAAAGGTAGGACCTGCGGAGAAGTGAATCCAAAGCGACGGGAAGATAGACCCCGGGGGGAGGGGCCGGCTCCCAGCAAGCGACGGAGAAACGGAGCACAAAATCGGGACTTTTAAAAGTCAGCTCCACTGGGAGACATCGCTCCAGAGGCTAAACCGGGGGGAAACCCAAGTGGGGTCAGCATAACCCCAGGTCCTGCGGGGCCACAGAAGGACTGGGGGTGTCTGAGGGCCGCAGAGCTTGCAGCTATTAGAGCGGGGAAGCCGGCTACAGCGACAAAGCCGAGGAGTGAGCTCTAAGCCCAGGGTTACCTTGTGCCGGTCGCAGGCTGGGTGGGCTCGGAGCGCGGCTGGAGGCCACGGAGACGGAAGCAACCGGGTGCTTTTCGCCAGGTTCCAGCAACTGACTGCTTTCCTACCGGCGCAACCGCAGGCCAGAGAGGCAGGGCGGTTGGGCGCTTTGCTCTGAGGGCGCGCTGAGGAGCGGAACCCCAAGCTCTCGGCTTGGAGATTGGGAGGCCGCCATCTTCATCCCCGTCCTCCGGAACTCTACGGAAAGCGCTCAGGGAACAAAAGCTCCGGAAGCAAACCCCAGCGGATTACTTAGCCCGGCCCCTGGCAAGGGCGGTGCAATTCCGCCTGCGGCAAAGACACTTGAGAATCACTACAACAGGCCCCTCCCCCAGAAGATCAACAAGAAACCCAGCCAAGACCAATTTCGCTCACCAAGAACAGCGGAATTCCACAGCAGGAGAAAGCAAATCTTATCTGGACAAAATGACAAGGCGGAAAAACTCACCTCAAAAAAAAGAACAAGAGGCCGTACCGAAGGCTGGAGACCTAATCAATACAGACATTGGAAACATGACAGATCTAGAGTTCAGAATGACAATTCTCAAGGTTCTAGCCGGGCTCGAAAAAGGCATAGAAGATATTAGAGAAACCCTCTCCGGAGAGATAAAAGCCCTTTCTGGAGAAATAAAAGAACTAAAATCTAACCAAGTGGAAATCAAAAAAGCTATTAATGAGGTGCAATCAAAAATGGAAGCTCTCACGGCTAGGATAAATGAGGCAGAAGAAAGAATTAGTGACATAGAAGACCAAATGACAGAGAATACAGAAGCTGAGCAAAAGAGAGACAAACAAATACTGGACCACGAGGAGAGAATTCGAGAGATAAGCGACACCATAAGACGACACAACATTAGAATAATTGGGATTCCAGAAGAAGAAGAAAGAGAGAGGGGAGCAGAAGGTATATTGGAGACAATTATTGGAGAGAATTTCCCTAATATGGCAAAGGGAACAAACATCAAAATCCAGGAGATGCTAAGAACGCCCCTCAAAATCAATAGAAATAGGTCCACACCTCGTCACCTGATAGTAAAATTTACAAGTCTTAGCGACAAAGAGAAAATCCTGAAAGCAGCCCGGGAAAAGAAGTCTGTAACATACAAGGGTAAAAACATTAGATTGGCAGCGGACCTATCCACAGAGACCTGGCAGGCCAGAAAGAACTGGCATGATATATTCAGAGCACTAAACGAGAAAAACATGCAGCCAAGAATACTATATCCGGCCAGGCTATCATTGAAAATAGAAGGAGAGATAAAGAGCTTCCAGGACAAACAAAAGCTGAAAGAATTTGCAAACACCAAACCAGCTCTACAGGAAATATTGAAAGGGGTCCTCTAAGCAAAGAGAGACCCTAAAAGTAGTAGATCAGAAAGAAACAGAGACAATATACAGTAACAGTCGCCTCACAGGCAATACAGTGGCAATAAATTCATATCTCTCAATAGTTACCCTGAATGTTAATGCGCTAAATGCCCCAATCAAAAGACACAGGGTATCAGAATGGATAAAAAAACAAAACCCATCAATATGCTGCCTACAAGAAACTCATTTTAGACCCGAAGACACCTCCAGATTTAAAGTGAGGGGATGGAAAACAACGTACCATGCTAATGGACATCAGAAGAAAGCTGGGGTGGCAATCCTTATATCAGATCAATTAGATTTTAAGCCAAAGACTATAATAAGAGATGAGGAAGGACACTATATCATACTCAAAGGGTCTGTTCAACAAGAAGACCTAACAATCTTAAGTATCTATGCCCCTAACATGGGAGCAGCCAACTATATAAACCAATTAATAACAAAATCAAAGAAATACATCAACAGTAATACAATAATAGCAGGGGACTTTAACACCCCCCTCACTGAAATGGACAGATCATCTAAGCAGAAGATAAACAAGGAAATAAAGGCCTTAAATGACACACTGGACCATATGGACATCACAGATATCTTCAGAACATTCCATCCCAAAGCAACAGAATATACATTCTTCTCTAGTGCACATGGAACACTCTCCAGAATAGACCACATCCTGGGTCATAAATCAGGTCTCAATCGGTACCAAAAGATTGAGATCATTCCCTGTATATTTTCAGACCACAATGCTCTGAAGCTAGAACTCAACCACAACAGGAAATTTGGAAAGAACGTAAATACATGGAGACTAAACAGCATCCTTCTAAAAAATGAATGGGTCAACCAGGAAATTAAAGAAGAATTGAAAAAATTCATGGAAACAAATGATAATGAAAACACAATGGTTCAAAATCTGTGGGACACAACAAAGGAGGAAAGTATATAGCGGTGCAAGCCTTTCTCAAGAAACAAGAAAGGTCTCAAATACACAACCTAACCCTACACCTAAAGGAGCTGGAGAGAGAACAACAAAGAAAGCCTAAACCCAGCAGGAGAAGAGAAATCATAAAGATCAGGGCAGAAATCAATGAAATAGAAACTAAAAAAACAATAGAACAAATCAACAAAACTAGGAGCTGGTTCTTTGAAAGAATTAATAAGATAGACAAACCCCTGGCCAGACTTATCAAAAAGAAAAGAGAAAGGACCCAAATAAATAAAATCATGAATGAAAGAGGAGAGATCACAACCAACACCAAAGAAATACAAACAATTATAAGAACATACTACGAGCAACTCTACGCCAACAAATTTGACAATCTGGAAGAAATGGATACATTTCTAGAGACATATAAACTACCACAACTGAACCAGGAAGAAATAGATAACCTGAACAGACCCATAACCAGTAAGGAGATTGAAACAGTCATCAAAAATCTCCAAACAAACAAAAGTCCAGGACCAGACGGCTTCCCAGGGGAATTCTACCAAACATTTAAAGAAGAATTAATTCCTATTCTCCTGAAACTGTTCCAAAAAATAGAAATGGAAGGAAAACTTCCAAACTCATTCTATGAGGCCAGCATCACCTTGATCCCAAAACCAGACAAGGATCCCACCAAAAAAGAGAATTACAGACCAATATCCTTGATGAACACAGATGCGAAAATTCTCACCAAAATACTGGCCAATAGGATCCAACAATACATTAAAAGGATTATTCACCACGACCAAGTGGGATTTATTCCAGGGCTGCAAGGTTGGTTCAACATCCGCAAATCCATCAATGTGATACAATACATTAATAAAAGAAAGAGTAAGAACCATATGATACTCTCAATAGATGCTGAAAAAGCATTTGACAAAGTGCAGCATCCCTTCCTGATTAAAACTCTTCAAAGTGTAGGGATAAAAGGCACATACCTCAATATTATCAAAGCCATCTATGAAAAACCCACCGCAAATATCATTCTCAATGGAGAAAAACTGAAAGCTTTTCCGCTAAGGTCAGGAACACGGCAGGGATGTCCGTTATCACCACTCCTGTTCAACATAGTACTAGAAGTCCTAGCCTCAGCAATCAGACAACAAAAAGAAATTAAAGGCATCCAAATTGGCAAAGAAGAAGTCAAACTATCACTCTTTGCAGATGATATGATACTATATGTGGAAAACCCAAAAGGCTCCACTCCAAAACTGCTAGAACTTATACAGGAATTCAGTAAAGTGTCAGGATATAAAGTCAATGCACAGAAATCAGTTGCATTTCTTTACACTAACAACAAGACAGAAGAAAGAGAAATTGAGGAGTCAGTCCCATTTACAATTGCACCCAAAACCATAAGATACCTAGGAATAAATCTAACCAAAGAGGCAAAGAATCTATACTCAGAAAACTATAAAGTCCTCATGAAAGAAATTGAGGAAGACACAAAGAAATGGAAAAATATTCCAAGCTCATGGATTGGAAGAACAAATATTGTGAAAATGTCTATTCTACCTAAAGCAATCTACACATTTAATGCAATCCCTATCAAAATCCCATCCACTTTTTTTAAAGAAATAGAACAAATAATCCTAAAATTCATATGGAACCAGAAAAGACCTCGAATAGCCAAAGGAATATTGAAAAAGAAAGCCAAAGTCGGTGGCATCACAATTCCAGACTTCAAGCTCTATTACAAAGCTGTCATCATCAAGACAGTATGGTACTGGCACAAAAACAGACATATAGATCAATGGAACAGAATAGAGAGCCCAGAAATAGACCCTCAACTCTATGGTCAACTAATCTTTGACAAAGCAGGAAAGAATATCCAATGGAAAAAAGACAGCCTCTTCAACAAATGGTGCTGGGAAAACTGGACAGCCACATGCAGAAAAATGAAACTGGACTATTTCCTTACACCACACACGAAAATAGACTCAAAATGGATGAAGGACCTCAATGTGAGAAAGGAATCTATCAAAATCCTTGAGGAGAATGCAGGCAGCAACCTCTTTGACCTCAACCGCAGCAACTTCTTTCTAGGAACATCGCCAAAGGCAACAGAAGCAAGGGCAAAAATGAACTATTGGGATTTCATCAAGATCAAAAGCTTTTGCACAGCAAAGGAAACAGTTAATAAAACCAAAAGACAACTGACAGAATGGGAGAAGATATTTGCAAACGACATATCAGATAAAGGGCTAGTATCCAAAATCTATAAAGAGCTTATCAAACTCAATACCCAAAGAACAAATAATCCAGTCAAGAAATGGGCAGAGGACATGAACAGACATTTCTGCAAAGAAGACATCCAGATGGCCAACAGACACATGAAAAAATGCTCCTCATCACTCGGCATCAGGGAAATACAAATCAAAACCACAATGAGATACCACCTCACACCAGTCAGAATGGCTAAAATTAACAAGTCAAGAAATGACAGATGCTGGCGAGGATGCGGAGAGAGGGGAACCCTCCTACACTGCTGGTGGGAATGCAAGCTGGTGCAACCACTCTGGAAAACAGTGTGGAGGTTCCTCAAAAAACTGAAAATAGAGCTACCCTATGACCCAGCAATTGCACTACTGGGTATATATCCTAAAGATACAAACGTGGTGCTCTGAAGGGGCACATGCACCCAAATGTTTATAGCAGCAATGTCCACAATAGCCAAACTGTGGAAAGAGCCTAGATGTCCATCAACAGATGAATGGATAAAGAAGAGGTGGTATATATACACAATGGAATACTATGCAGCCATCAAAAGACATGAAATCTTGCCATTTGCGACGACGTGGATGGAACTAGAGGGTATCATGCTTAGCGAAATAAGTCAATCAGAGAAAGACAACTATCATATGATCTCTTTGATATGAGGAAGTGGAGATGCAATGCGGGGGGGTTGGGGGGAGGTAGGAAAAGAAAAGATGGGATTGGGAGGGAGACAGATCATAAAAGACTCAATCTCAAAAAACAGACTGAGGGTTGCTGGGGGGAGGGGGGACAGGAGAGGGTGGTGGGAAAATAAATAAATAAATAAATAAATTTATTTAAAAAAAAAAAAAAACTTGGATATGTAGGGCATTTTTCAAGGATTCATCCCTGGAAATACAGTATTTGTTTTTCTCTGTCTGACTTATTTTGCTTAGCACAATACCCTCTAGATACATCCATACTGTTGTAAATATCAGGATCTCATCCTTTTTGATGGCTAATATACCATTGTGTGTATGTACCACTTCATCTTCTGTTGCTGAACACTTGGGCTGCTTCCATATCTCGGCTATGGAAAAAAATGCTGCAGTAGGCTTAGGGGTGCATCTGTGCTTTCAGAATGTTGAGTCTGATGTGTCAACTGCCACAACACTCATGGTAACTCAGGAAGGGAGCCAGGTCCAGGAGGTAAGAGGAGGAGTGCAGCTTTAGGCGGTCGGAGTTGAGGTGTCTGTGGGACCCGCAGGTGTATGTTCTGGTTGGACAGTCAAAATGTAGGGATGGGCGCTTGGGGGAAGAGAGATGCAATCATGCTGTTGCCAAGGGACATATTCATTGTAGAGAGAGTGGCAGTTAAGGATTTAGGGTAATTCCTTCTTTTCTTGGGCAGATAAAGAGGAAGGATAAAGGAGTGGTGGATGGAAGGGGAGGGACGTGGCTTTGATGCCAGGAATGCATTTTTGCACAGATGTCTAGAGAAGAGAGACTTCAAGGAATGAAATGTCAGCAATGTTCGATGACGCAAAAAGTTGCAGAGCAGCTTGATTAGGGGGTGGTGGTAGATCGAGGAGGTTGTCACTGCATACTGAAAGAAAAGGTGAGGTGAGTAGTGGGGTCCTAAACCAGACAGAGAAATAGAGTGACTGGGGGTGAGACCATGGAGGCCGCACACAAGAATAGCCTTTTAGAAAGTTTGATGGTAAAGACAGACGATCATAACTCCAGGCATAGCTTGGTCGAGGGCAGGTTTTACAGGCTGTGTTTACCTATTTGCAGGTTGACTGAAGGGAGATGATGGATGGTGCATGGTGCTGGGGGATGTGGGTTGAGGTGGGATCAGGTATACAGAAAAGCACGCAGAGAGGAGTGTATGGATGCCCTGACTGCTTCTGTAGAACCCGAGGCCAACATTAGGCATGGAGGGAATGGAACGTGGCTCAAGGAGATGTGCAGTCTCAGACACAGACCACATGGCTCAGAGTCTTATAGGGCTCTCCTTGCCTCTGCGTGGCCCTTCTCACAGGGTTTAAGTTTTGAACAGTCCTTTTGTTGCTCTGGGTTTGGGGTGCGACTGGAGAGACAGAGCAGAGAGCAAGGGCTGAGGAAAGACCAAGAGGGCAGGAACTCACAGAGGGGAGTCTACTACCCTGTCTGCCTGCCCTGGTATGGGCTGTCTCCTGACCTGGATGGACAGATGACCTGCCATTACTTCTTTTAAAAATGCATTTGGCTTTACCCTGCCAGAAAGCAACACATGTTTATTGAAGAATAGTTGGAAACCCCAGAAAAAATGAAAGAAGAAAATAAGCACTCAGCTGAAGACAACCATTCAAAAGTTCTGGCACCTTTTCCTCCCAACTTTCACTGAAGTTGAACAGATAAATGTGCATATATGAAGTGATTTCTGGGAAAGACAAAAAAAAAAAAAAAAGATACCAACAACAAGAAAACAAAAGAGAGAACAAAGCAGAAGAAAATGGTGTTTATTTTATTCCTGAGGCTGCGCTTTCTCCGTACTGCTACTTGGTTTTACTACCTGCTTTTCTCCCTGGGCTTTCTTGACAAAACATGGTTCCACTACTTTTTCCTTCTTCAAAGTGTTTGACAGAGTCGTTTGCTTTCAACATGGAGTTTGAGCAAAATGGACTATTGTTTTAAAATATTCTATCATGTATGCTGTAATATCTCATCCTGGACATGATACAAATGCTATGATAAAAAGAGGAGATGCTTTGAAAGTGATCACCAGAGTTGTGAAATTCATTGGCATGATCCTTCTTTTGAGGGTCATAATTCATTTAGTTTTTTCTGCTCCAGATTAACCTTCACAGTCTTCAGTTGTTATGTGCATTAGACACAGTATTAGCAGTAGTGGCAGTAAAAATACTCCTGTCACCCTTTACAGGTACCATTTTACTAGCGTCTCCTTACCACTGTAGCAGCTTTAAACCCTGTTTCCACCCTGTTCATTCCTTTAAATGCCTTTTCTCTCTGGCTTTCCTTAAAACCTTTTTCTTAGTTTTTGGTGTTCTGTAGCTTTACCACAAAATGTCTAGTTGAAGATTTCTTGTCCTGCTTGGTATCTGTGCATTTCCTGTATTTCTGGATTTATCATTTCTGTAAAATGCTCAGCTGTTGTCTTCTGAAATGTTGACTCTGTCCTTCTGCTGTACTTCCCAGGATTCTTATTTAAACCTCCCATCTGTTGTCCATGTCTCTCGAGCTGG
>JAJHUB010000461.1:0-26246 GCA_024510155.1 Gulo gulo luscus | reverse complement strand
CAAGAGTGTTCTCTGTCTGATTGAGGGGTGGTCAAGTCTGTACCCTAACATTTGGAGGTCCCACCGACTTCTTAAGACCCTCCTCAGAGAGACAGATGACCCCTGATACCAAGGTTTAACTAAAGGAACTGCAGAAGGAGGATTGGCCACCTCCAAGAGGGGAGGACTGAAACCGGTCCTCGACCAGAAAGACTGAAACAGGTCTCTGCCCGGGTCCAAGAGGGGAGGACTGAAACAGGTCCTCGACTGGAGAGACTGAAACAGGTCTCTGCCTGGTCCCAATTGAGAATTCTCACGGGAAGGAAGGAGTGGGTTGCGACCCTGGAGGCTCCATTTCTGGAAGTCGAGGGAGACGTCCCCGACGAAAGGACGCCAGAACGACGTCCACAGTGGACGCTGTTTGGATGGCCAGGTAAGGATCCTGAATGTTGTGTGAGTGAGACGGTGCCTGTGGATGTGGTGTGGCTGACTGGCCAGTGGGTGTTAGAAAACTTGGTTCTGTGCTGTTTGTTAAATGTATAGGAATTTTGCCTGTTGCGCTGTTTGTTAAGTATATGGGGCTTTGTCTTGGTGTGGACTGAGGCTGTGTGAGTGTGTTCTTGTTAATTGTCATTGGTTGTCTTTGTCTTGTCTTTTTGTTGCCTGGTGTGTTGCTCGTCCCTAGGGGACTGAGAAAATCCCCACTGATGAGTGTCTCTAGGGGGCTGAGAATGGTGATAAGACCCAGAAACTTGATGCCCTCTCTGTGTTCCTGTTCTTATATAAAGCTGTCTCTCTTGGGCACGGGACAGCCACCTAAGTCACCAGGACGGTTGCCAATCTTAAGACTCCCGTGTGAGGTTTCCTCCTGACTGATCTAATGTGATCCCCTCCACATCCCTGGTCTAGCCACTTCTGACTGCGGGACCTCCATTGGGAGACAGCTGAAACCAGTACCCGATTGAATTAAAACGCAACCGGGGACCGTCTCCTAGGGAAGTTGGCTGTAAGGACCACATGTGTTGGAATGTTGCATAGACCATGATGGATTTCAGTCTTTACTCTTTCTTGTCAGGGCCTTCTACTAACTACTTAAATACCTAGGCCTTCATTGCTCTACATCAGGACCCCGATCTAAGGGCCTTTTGCAGAATAAGCCTTCTAGCAAACCCAGGTTGCTGGGTCATCCCTAGCAAAGGGGACTCTGACTTTATCTCTCTATGTTCCTCCTAATAGATATGGGGGCTTCACCCTCACTCATTTCCCTTGTTAATGGCTATAACTGGAGCCAACTGGGGTTGGTCTAACTCAGGAAAGAGACTTTAAAGAATATTTCCAAGCAGCTGCCAAAACTCCCTTTGTTTCGGGGAAATTCCTTGCCTTCTCTGGCCTGACATGGACTGCCTACCCTCTCCCCCCTTGCTGGTGGGAAAGCATGGTGTCTGCTTCTCTGTTGGAGTTGATAAGCTCTAAAACCAGGAATCTTTCCTCTGCCTCCTGGCAACACTTTCTTTCTTCTGTCTCCCCCTTCTCATGTTTCTGCATCAACATGCGTGCAGCCTGCATGACTAGTCTCTAGATCATCCACCACAGCTCCTTCTCTCCTCACTTTCAAGGAGCAGGAAGAGCACCCCCTGGACCTAACAGCCCCCTCTCCAGATCCTCCCACCCGTGTCTCAGGTAAACATTCAAAGTGGAGTGGGCCCAGGTGGAACGTTAATCAGTATTTGAACTAAGTTAAGTTTGTTGGTTTAATTAAGATATACATGTCTTTTAAGTTATCAGCAGTAAACAGGAAACTTCAAAGTTTACTGAAGGTCAAATAAGCTCATGTTGTTTGTTAAAATTTGTTAGCAAAGAGATGACTAAACTGATGGTTAATTGTCTGTCTCAAAGTTTGATGGATAATTGCTGAGATAGCTTTCAAAGTTTTTGGTAACCTGAAAGTTTAAAGTTTTGGTTGGATGACAAATGAAATTAAATTATGGACATCTAGGTCTCAACCAAATGGGATAAAATGCTAAAGCATTGATTATTGGAACTAGGTTTGTACTTTTGACTTCACACTGCAAAGAAACTAAGAATATTTAAATCTGTTGGTAAACATGTTTTGTGCTTAACTGATTCATAAATTTGCCTTCTAAAGAATTCTATTTTAACTGTTCACAATTGGTTAATACTTAGCCATCACTAGAGGCTGAAGTGTTTCTAAGAGTACAAAAATTCTGCTAAGTGTAACTAAGACTGATAGAAATAAAGGAAGCAACTCTGTATGTAGGAAAGTAGGAGATATGTAAGAAAGAGATAAGGAATGGGAGGGAAACCCAGTAAACCCACTATCTTAAGACTGCATGCTTAGGAAAAAAAGGAAAGACACTGGTATAGAAAAGCTGGTTTTCTCTCTGTTTAAAAGGGCAAAGTTTTCTTAGGTTAATTGATCTCTTAAAAGAAAAAAAATATGTAAATGATTTTCTCTTTCCCTGCCCAGAGTTGTAAATGAGATCTCTTTGGCTCATAAGGCTCCCTTGATATGCTAAGTTACTCAGGAAGTACGGCTAAACCAATGATAAACCTTGGGTTAGATTTGGATAAATGCTATAGCTACTCTAGAGGTCCTATACATTTCCTAGAGTTTAATGTTTTGATAAGGGTCATCACTTGATATTTAACCATATCTATTCTGAGTTTTTGTCATTTGTAATTGTTTTAATTCTCTTGTAAGATGAATTCCACCTTAAAGGAAATTCATATGGGAAGAATTTCAGGACAAATACAGGTCTTTGACATGTTAAAATCCTGGGAACTGAAATGGGTAAAAATTTATAGAAGTAAGGACTACATTTGGACTAAACCAGAATTAGTAACATGGGACTAAATGAACTAAAAGATTATAGTGTTGTGTCTCTTATTGTTTTGTCTTATTTTAAACATGACTGGTTCTGTAATGTTTACTCCTCTAGACTAGGGAAACTTTTTCTTAAGTTATCTGTAACTTACAGAGATGTAAAAGTATTCATTCATAAACGAATCAAGGCATTCAACTTTTCTCTCTATCTGAACCCTCTGAAGCTCCTAAGGTCTCAGTAAGTATTCCTTCTTCTATGGCAATCAGTCATTTACATAAGTTCAATAAGAATCTGTTCTCCTTGTAGCAGGACACTATTGGAAACACTGGTTATTTTACCAAGGCTTTGACTGGAATGTCATATTTGAGAAAGACATACATAGACTCAGATATGACCAGACAGCTCAAAGGAACTAAGGTTGACTTTATAAAACCTGGAGCCATAAAGCCCTTTGGAACTGTTGGCCTGATACCTTGTTTACAGAGTTCCCAGCAGCCTCACCAGGTGAGTAAAGAATGTCACTTTCTGGCAGGGGGGCAGGAATCTCAGGATACTTTGGGCACCTCAGGAAGAGGAGTTTGCCCAAATCGACAGGTATTGCAGGCATGTCTGAGGGCAAGTATGTGGCTTGGCTTCTGGTCCAGAGAGGCTACTGAAAGTTCAACCTAGAGATTCCTTATAAGAAGTTCCTGCAAAGCAGATTCTAAAAGATCTATATGATCACACTCACTGTTCTTACTGAGCTTATGTAAACAATTAGGCCAAGTTTGCTAAAACTGGACTTGTTTTTCAAATAAATTGGTCCTGATTTGGCTATCTCTGGAAATGAGGGTTATTTTAGAGAGAAAAATTATTTCAGTAACACACCTTTATGGATATTAAGTTCTAGATTTGATTGTCTTTAAATGTTTGTTTGCCTAAGCTAGACAACTTGAGGTAAACTTCAGAGAAGTTGCACGATGGCTCATTTAGACAGACGATCTTGCTTTTGCCAGTCAGTCAGCCCCAGATATAAGGAGGAAACCTCAGAAAATTAAAAGATTTAAAGGGAAAAATCTGACTGAGTTAGTAAAAATAGCAAAAAAATGTTTAACAACAGGGAAAATATGAACACAGATATATGTTAGTTTTTATGGATACCTTTTTAAGCTGGGTAGAAGCTTTTTCCGCCAAACATGAGATGGCAGGAGTAGTAGCCAAAAACTACTAAAATAATAATAATAATAATAATTCCTAGGTTTGGGTCGCCTCTCATGATCGGGTCAGACAACAGCCCTGCATTTGTGAGTTCAGTCTCACAGACATTGGCCAAGGCCATGGGAACTAATTAAAAACTACACTATGCCTACCGGCCCCAGAACTCCAGATAAGTAATAAGAATAAAACCAGACTCTTAAAGAAATCTTGACAAAGTTAATTCTGGAGAGTGGCAATAAAAGGATAAATCTCCTTCCTTTCGCCCTCCTTAGGACACAATATTAAATTAAATAATGCATGTGAGACTCCCCTTACCTCTTGACAAGTTTTCTCTCACTTGCCAGTAATCCTCTGTCATCAGAATATTGTTACAGATGATCCTTACCACACACAGAGACTTCTTCACTGTCAGCACTGGATTCAGCTGCCTCCATCTTTCGTAACTCTGCTACATTCCTCAACTGATCAATGTTGACCCAAGTAGGTAGGGACAACTCTACACCCCTATTCAGCAGGAAGAAGTTACAGAAGATGAGACCTTCCACCTTCAACAACATTAAAAATTTAAGGGTCAAAATTGTTCAGGGGGAAATGTGGAGGCCAAGAAAATTAAGGCCATCCCACCTCAAGTTTAGCTGATGTGGGAAACAGAGGCAGAAGAAAATCATTAAAATTCCTTACCTACTGACAAGCCCTTGAAACAGACAGAGTGGCTCTCCCCTGGGGACTTAACTGCCCTCACCTTGAGGTTTTGCTAAGGACAATCCTAGCCTGATTTTGACCTCAGGGAACTTTTCGGACTCATGTGGGTGAGGGAACACAATTATAACATCAGACAAAAGCAGGCTCTTATTGATACCGTTCAAGGACAAGCACAAGGATTCTGGGCCTGCCCTGGCAATTTAAGAAATAACTGGAAGACCTGTGGTGGCTTAGAGAGTGTTTACTGTAAGAGCTAGAGTTGTGTGACCTCTAATGATGGGCCCCGGAAGTGGGCTGTCAGGGATCGGGATTTAGTTAATTTCACTTTCAGAGACCCCAACAACAGGGTACCCCAAGTGCGTGTACAATTTAACCAGGAGCAGGCAGAAAGGGAAAAGTCCTGGGTGTCCGGAGTGACTTGGGGTTTTCAGCTTGATATGGGCCAACTCTCCTGGGCCAGCTCTTACCCAAGTGGACTGTTAACCATTAAACTGGTTATCCATGAGGCACAGAAAAAAACACAGCTCCTGTGGGTCCAAATCAGGTATTGGTTCCTCCTGCCCCTACCAAGAACCCAGGTAGCAGGGACACTTTGAAAGGGACCATGAAACCCCAGAAAGTAATGGATGGTGGGTATGTTCTAGGACTGGCCTCACCCCATGCCTCTCGACCTTGATCCTTAATGCCACTAAGGAGTTCTGTGTCCTAGTGACTGTGATGCCCCGCATTATCTACCACCCGGAGGAAAGCATGTATTCCCACTGGGATCAAGGCCTGAGCCTAAGGAGTAAGAGAGAGCCTTTCATGCACTCACCATTGCTACCCTTTTCAGTTTGGGAGTAGCTGGGCCCGGAACCGCCATAGCCTCCCTGGTCACTCAACAAGCAGGGATGTCATCCCTGAGAGTGGCCATAGATGAAGATATAGAAAGAATAGAGACCTTTATAAGTCATTTAGAAAAATCTCTCACCTCCCTGTCTGAGGTGGTACTCCAAAATAGAAGAGGGCTTGATTTGTTGTTCCTCCAACAAGTGGGACTATGTGCCGCATTAGGAGAAGAATGCTGCTTTCATGCCAACCATACTGGGGTAGTAAAAGAATCCATGGCTAAGGTGAGAGAAGGATAAGCCAAGAGGAAGAAGGAGAGGGAAGCACAGGAGAACTGGTTTGAGGCTTGGTTTAATAGGACCCCCTGGTTCACCACCCTAGTTTCTACCTTAGTTGGCCCATTTGTTTTGCTTGTGCTCATTCTAACTTTTGGTCCTTGCATTCTGAATAAGGTTATACATTTTGTAAAGGACCATGTTAATACCGTCCAACTCCTCGTCTTAAGACAGCAGTATAAAAAGTTGCCCACTCCTGAGGCCCCCATGACTGCCCTGCAAATGAGCAAGATTCCTCATTATGAACAACTGAAAGGGGGGAATGTAAGAGTGGGTTAGCATAAGTACAGGCATCTTAGCTTGGGCAGCCATCTCAGGCCCAAGGGCTGAACTTTCCCCTCCCTGCTTTGGTTCCAGGGACCCCCTCCCTGCTTTAGGTCCAGAGACCTCCTCCCTGTTTTAGTTCCAAGAAAGTATCCCACCCTGCAACACCCCAGCTGCAGCTAATCAGCTTAAACCACCAGGAGAGCTAGGAGGTTGCGGCATGGGGACCAGATGTTGAAGAGAGCTTATCTTGCTAAACCACCAGGAGGGCGCAAGCCAAAAGTATGTATGGTCCCTGAAGTGATGGAAAGTTACTGTGAGTTGGATGTTAAAAAAAAAAAAAAATGCTATATAAACCTTTGGCTTTGAGTGCTCGGGGTCCTTGTTGAAACCTGCTGCACTGGGCAGATACTTGGACCCCAGCTAGCTGGAAATAAACCTCGCTGTGTGACTTGCATTATCGAGAGTGTTCTCTGTCTGATTGAGGGGTGGTTGACTCTGTACCCTAACAGTTGCATGTATTTTTATTTTTCTATTTTAATTCTTATATCTTAATATAAGTGCCTGGGTGCCTGGGTGGCTTAATTGGTTAAGCATTAGACTCTTGATTTCAGCTCAGGTCACGATCTCATGGTCATGGGATGGAGCCCCACGTCAGACTCTGTCAGACTCTGTGCTCAGCAGGAGTCTGCTTGAGATTCTCTCCCTCTTTATGTCCCTCCCCTGCTGGCGTGCTCAATAAATAAATAAATAATCTAAATAAATAATAAATAAGCAAATGTTGATACTTTCATATTCTTAATATTGTGAAACTATTTGATTATTTCTTATTGAGAATGTACTCATTAGGTGTATCTGTTAGGGTCTTTGGACCCAACACGGCAGGGTGGGGCGTTCCCCCACATGAATTGCTAAGCAATTCAGACATGGATCCACCCAGAGATAGCACTGGATTGCAGAGGATAAGGGTTGGGTCCTACAGGATGACCTCCTGAACCCTGTGTCCCACCCCAATATCCATTTTCCCCCCTCTCCTCCCACGGTGGCCTTACTTCAGATGCCAGCCACCAGCCCCAGGCTGCCACCTCTGCTTCTCACTGACCTGCCACAGTTTGGTGGTGCCAACAGCTTCCTCCTCAGGTTCAATTAATTTGCTAGAGTGACTCACAGAACTGAGAGAAACAATGACATACGAGTTTTTTTTGTTTTGTTTTGTTTTTGTTTTTTTTATTTGTCAGAGAGAGAGAGAGAGAGTGAGCACAGGCAGACAGAGTGGCAGAGGGAGAAGCAGGCTCCCTGTGGAGCAAGGAGCCCGATGTGGGACTCGATCCCGGACGCTGGGATCATGACCCGAGCCGCTTAACCAACTGAACCACCCAGGCGTCCCGACATAGGAGTTTTTTTAAGGACAGGAATGAACAGCCGGATGGAGAGATACCTAGAGCAAGACAGCAAACAAAGGAGCTTTTATCCTTTGGCACATGAAGCTGTTAAGGTTCTACAGGTCAGGAACCTTTCCAGAACTGGGCTCCCAGGGTTTTTTGGAGATTTCATTACATAGTCATGATTGACAAAGACACCGGCCACTGGCTGATTCCACCTCCGGCCTCTCTCCCCTCCCCGGAAGTCAAGGGGTGGGACTAAAATTCCCAACCTCCTAATCACACGGTTGAATCTCCTGACAACTCTGCCCTTTGGTGAAGGCCAAAAGTCACCTTCCTTCATAATGAGCCTATGGGGCGGCGGGAGGGGGGGGCGGGGGCGTGCCTGGGTATCTCCGTCATTGAGCCACTGCCTTTGGTTCAGGTCACAATCCCAGGATCCTGGGATTGAGCCCTGCATTGGGCTCCCTGCTTGGCAGGAAGCCTGCTTCTCCTTCTCCCACTCCCCCTGCTTGTGTTCCCTCTCTCACTGTGTCTCTCTCTGTCAAATAAACAAAATCTTAAAAAAAAATAATAATGAGCCTCTCATTTCAATTCTATGACTCCGAAGCATTTTTAGGAACCGCAGATGAAAACCAAATATATCTGAAATAAATTTTGGTTACCTGAATGACCAAATACATATTTTGTATAAATCATGGTATCACAGGAGAAAATACTCAAGAGATGTTTAAAACACAACTATGTTACATCTAATTACTGGAAATGAGAAAAATTAGTAAGCTGGACCTGAAATGGGACTTCTGCGGGACAGGAAAACTGGAAAGGAATCAAGCTTTCTGAAAGATAGCATTTTGGAAAGAAGAAAAACCACTGAGTCACCAAGCCTACACGTTTTGGAAAGACTCTGGTTTCCCTCCCTCCTTTCTGGTGTTGAAGCAAAATGAAGAAACTTTTTTTTTTTTTTTTAAGGGAAAAGGAATGGCACCTGGGTAGTTTGATCATTAAGCCTCTGCCTTTGGCTCAGGTCATGATCCCAGATCCCAGCTCCCTGCTCAGCAGGAAGTCTGCTTCTCCCTCTCCCAGTCCCCCCACTTCTGCTACCTCTCTCACTGTGTCTTTCTCTGTCAAATAAATAAAGTCTTTAAAAAAAAAAAAAAAGGAAAAGAGTTTATTTGAGCTCAAGTTAGGACAGTTGCCCCAGACACACAACCTTCACAAAGTAGATGCGCTCCAGGAAAGGAACATTTAGTGCAGTGCTTTTTTTGTATGTGAAGAGTTAAAAATCATCATGACAAAAGACATTCTGGAAAGCTAAGGAATTTACCTTCTTTTAGTATCTGCAAGGCTGCATGATTTTAATCTTTCAGGAACCAGGGAGGTTTTTTTTTTTGTTGTTTTTTTTTGTTGTTGTTTTTTAAAGATTTATTTATTTATTTATTTGACAGAGAGAGAGATCACAAGTAGGCAGAGAGGCAGGAAGAGAAAGGGGGGGAAAGCAGGCTCCCTGCTAAGCAGAAAGCCCGATGTGGGGCTCGATCCCAGGACCCTGAGATCATGACCTGAGCCTAAGGCAGAGAATCAACCCACTGAGCCACCCAGGCACCCCAAGGAGGTTTTTTTCCTTTATCTTTTTCTTGCTCCTTTTTGTTTTTTTCTTTTGTTTTTGTTGTCATTTTGTTTTGCTTTTTGATGCTCCAGGTTTTTTTAAAATTTAAATTCAATTAGCCAACATACAGTACATCATTAATTTTTGATGTATGGCTCAATGATTCATTAGTTGTGTATAACACAGTGTTCATCACATCACATGCCCTCCTTAATGTCCACCACCCAGTTACCTTATCCCCCCAACCACCCCCGCTCCAGCAACCCTCAGTTGGTTTCTTATAATTAAGAGTTTCTCATGGTTTTTCTCCCTCTCTGATGACTTCCCATTCAAATTCCCCTCCCTTCCCCTATAGTTTCTGGGCTATGTCTTATATTCCCTATATGAGTGAAACTATATGATAATTGTCTTTCTCTGATTGACTTATTTTACTTAACATAATACCCTCCAGTTTTGTTTTTAACAAAGCAGATGTACAATGTATACTCAAGGCAGAAATAAAGCCCACACTCTGAGGTTTTGCCAAGTCATTTTGACCTTGAAATGTTAAAGTATAGCTTCCCTGGGAGCCCAGGAGCAGGACCCATAAGCACTAAAAGTTGAAAAATTCCTTTATTTTATCACTGGAAATCCTAAAAAGACTCGGTCCACCAAACACATAACCCTCTCCTCTGACCCCACCCTCCCCACACCCGGTATTAACCCACACCACATCCTTTGGGGTAATCCTCAAAGATGCCCCCTTACCTGGAGGTGGGAAGGTAGACTTAGGCCAGCACCCAGAATTCCCTACTCTCTCAGTTGTCTACAGCTCCTGATGCAGACATAATAACCACAATAGAACAAACTTTCACTTTTTTTTTTTTTTTTTTTTTTTTTAAGTAATCCCTACACCCAAGGTTGGGGCTTAAACCCATGACCTCAAGATCAACAGGTGGACACTGTCCTGACTGAGCCAGCCAAGTTCCCCAGCTTCTACATTTCTCTATGGACCTTATTCGATCACACACTGAAAGGGATGTTCTGGCTACCTGCAGACCACAGGTTGTACTCAAGCCATCTGCAGGGGAAACAAGCTCAGCCCATGACTGAATCTGCCTCAAGACATCCTACATGTGATTTCTCAAACAGGGCAGTCCTTTAGAATTACCTGGGGAGTTTCAAAAAAACATGCCGGAGATTCTGATGGAATTGTATCATGTGGCTACCATCCAGGATTTTGAGATGTACTGTCCTAGATGACCATATTGAAAACTCTACAGGCATAAGTACTTGTCAAATTCAACTATATCTTATAATATCTATGAACACCGAAGTTTTCAAAGTATTAGGATGTGGCTTTGGTAGCAGTTCTCAGATGGGAAAGATTTTTGCTATTAAGAATCAAGATTGGGTGCCTGGGTGGCTCAGTGGGTTAAAGCCTCTGCCTTCAGCTCAGGTCAGGATCTCAGGGTCCTGGGATCAAGCCCCGCATCTGACTCTTGCTCAGTGGGGAGCCTGCTTCCCCCTCTCTCTCTGCCTGCCTCTGTACCTACTAGTGATCTCTCTCTGTCAAATAAATAAATAAAATCTTTTTTTTTTTTTTTTTTAAGAAATATCAAGATTGGGGCGCCTGTCTGGCTCAGCTAGTGGAGCATGCAACTCTTGATCTTGGGGTTGTGAGTTCAAGCCCTTTGTTAGATACAGAGACTACTAAAACAAATTAAAGACTCAGACATAGGCAGTATGCAAAGTGAAGTAAGTCAGAGAAAGACAAATATCATAGGATTTCATTTATATGTGGAGTCTAAAAAACAAAACAAACAAACAAAAAACCAAAACTCTTAAGTGCAGAGAACAAATGGGCGCTTGCCAGAGAGAAATGGTGGGGTGATGGGTGAAATAGGTGAAGGGGATTAACATGTACAAACTCCCAGTTATAAAATAAATAAGTCAATATGGGAAACATAGTCAATAATACTGTAATTAACATTGTATGGTGAATAAATTTATCATGGTGAGCACTGAGCAACATATAGAATTGTCAAATCACTATGCTGTACACCTGAAACTTATATAACATTGTATGTCCACTAAACTTCAATAATAAATGTTTCAAAAAAAAAAAGAATTGGGACCACTTCTCCATCAGTTTGCATTATATGTTCCAACTGTTTTCATGCTTTCATACCTTCTTCATATGTTTTCATTGTTTGAGGAGAGTTGATCATTTTTAAAAAATATTTTATTTATTTATTTGACAGAGAAAGATCACAAGTAGGCAGAGAGGCAGGCAGAGGTGTGGGGGGAAGCAGGCTCCCTGCCGAGCAGAGACCCTGATGTGGGGCTCAATCCCAGGACCCCAAGATCATGACCTGAGCTGAAGGCAGAGGCTTAACCCACTGAGCCACCCAGGCACCGTTAGAGTTGGTCATTTTAAAGATAATCAACAGCCAATATCTCACCAGATTGTCAGGAAATCTTATGAAAGATTTTGAAAGAAGTGAAAAATTTGAAACCTGGGAAAGATTTTGAAACTTGGCTTCCTTTCTGGGGAATGCTAGCATCCTCGGGTTGGTGTTATTTGGCACATGTTTCCCTCTGATGATTGGGATGAATCACAAACTCATTAGTTTTTATCTTTGCTGAAATAGCTTATGATAGTTCTCTACAATAAAATATTTGTATTTAAGTACTGTTTCTTCTTACACTTTTGGTAAATGATGTGTTTTGTTTTTTATTAAGTAAGCTCTACACCCAATGTGGGGCTCAAAATCATGACCCTGAGACCAAGAGTTGCACACTCTACCCACTAAGCCAGCCAGGTGTCCCTAAAAAATACTCTTTATTCCACTTGAGCACACACATAGTGAAGCTGCCTTGGCCCCTCCAATCAATCTAGAAGTCTTTAAACTATAGCAAACACTCTTAGCCTCTGTGATTGATTATTTTATCTTTGAATAACTATAGATCATACATTCTTTCCTAGAAACAGCAGAGCACCTCTGCGCTTCACCAAACAGAAACCAGACCCCCTGTGTAATCTCTAGGTACTAAGGAACCAGACCCCTGACACCCTTGCACAACCCCTAGGGCATAAGGAACCAGACCCCCTTGTACAAATTCTAAGCACTGAGATAACGTCTGCAGCTGGTGTCATCAGAGTCTGCCTTCTCTCCAGGTGGCCAGACTCCTGAATCAAGCTCAAATTCCTTTCCAATCATTACTCATCTCTTGGGGAGCACCTGGGTAGCTCAGGGAGGTAAGCCTCCAACTCTTGATCATAGCTCAGGTCCTGATAGCAGGGCCTTGAGTTCAAGCCCCATGTTGCCCCCCATGCTGGGTGTGGAGCATACTTTAAAAACAAAACAAGGGAGCGCCTGGGTGGCTCAGTGGACTAAAGCCTCTGCCTTCGGCTCGGGTCGTGATCCCAGTGTCCTGGGATCGAGCCCCACGTTGGGCTCTCTCCTCAGCGGGGAGCCTGCTTCCACCTCTCTCTCTGCCTGCCTCTCTGCCTACTTGTGATCTCTGTCTGTCAAATAAATAAATAAAATCTTGAAAAAAAAAAAGAAAAACAAAATACTAATTCATGTCTTGTCTCTTGGGTATGGGCCTTTTGAGCCACAGGAACCTGGACTTTCGGTTCTGTAACAAAACATCTATCAATGTGAGATTACAGTAGGGCAAAAAAAAATTCACCGAACTGAAAAAAAAAAGTAGGTGTCATCCAACTATTTCAAGAGACATGGATTTATGGCTTCCCTCCAGCATATAATATATAGATCAACACACTGAAGATAGATGAACCAAGTAACTAGTACCTATTTTCAAGGGTTCTTTAAGTTGATTTTTAAAAAAGATTTTATTTATTTATGTATTTGTCAGAGAGAGAGAGAGAGAGAGAGAGAGAGAGCGAGCACAAGCAGGCAGAGGCAGAAAGAGAAGCAAGCTGCCCAACCAGCAGGGAGCCCAATGTGGGACTTGATCCCAGGAGTCTGGGATCAGAACCTGAGCTGAAGGCAGTGACTTACCCAGCTGAGCCACTCAGGCATCCCAAAATTGATTCTTTAAAAAAGATTTCTTCACTTATTTTAGAGAGAGCCTGTGTGCGTTGAGGGAGGGGCAGAGGGAGAGAATATCAAGCAGACTCCCCGCTGAAGAGCGAGCCCTAGGAGGGGCTCAATCTTAGGACCCATGAGATCACGACCTGAGCTGAAATCAGAAGTCCCACACTCAACCCACTGAGCCACCAGGTGCCCCTATTTGATGGTTTAAAGCAATAGATTGGTGACCTAAACCATCAGATTCCTGTCCACCCACCCATCCTTGTCCCTTGAAAGCTGCAGGACCTGAACCCTCTGGTTGCTCAGCTGCCCTGCGGGTGGCGAAGAACGGAAGCTGTGTTCTGGTGGAAATGGGTACAAAGCTGCGCGTTCTGCACAGGCGCGGTATGCCTGACCCTTCCAGCTCGTGTACCCTGGGCAGACAGCTCCGGTCTTCCATCACCTAAATAAGCCATTCTCCCTGTCTGGGCTGCAGGTAAGGTCCCCGGCGGAGCCACGGTCCACACAGATCCCCGCCGAGGTCCCAGCGCCCCCTCTCGTCTCCACCTGCTAGCAGAGGCAGCTTCAGACTCAAACCTTTCCGGCCTCGTAGGAGGAAAACATCTCAGCTTCCGGCCCAAGTGTCCACAGCACAGTAAGCTTTTACCCTGAGCGGTTGGAAACGTTTACTGTAGAACAGTCCGGAGGCAGTGCTACGGGCTCCGCGTTGTTCTGCCGGAGCGACACAAACGGATCCAAACCAGAAGAGCAAGCTCAGTCTGGCAGATGGGGCGGGGCGCACGGGAAGCCGACTCCCCGCCCACTCGTAGGCCCCGCCCCCCGCGTCCGCCGCGGACCCGCCCCGTGCCCCTCCCAGCACGGCCGGGCGTATTTCCGGCAGACCCGGAAGCGGATCCGGAGGAGTGGCGGTCTCCCTGCTGAGGGTCACGTTGTTTCCGCTTCAGGCTGTAGCGCCGCGTCCCTCAGTCGGCCAAGTTCCGTACCTGGGTGTGGGGGTGGTAGGATACTAAAGGCCCCTCTGTCCGCGGGTGATGAGCCCGGACGTCGCTGCGCCCCACTCCGAGGGCTGGGTCTCGCGTCCCTTGCCGGTTAAAATCGCCGGGAGGCCATCCCTGCCCCCTCTCCAGCTCTGGCGTGGGGACACCACCGGCCTCTTCGTTTCTCTGCTTGGTATCCTTGGCCCACCTTCCTCACGCACCCGGAGCCGTGTGAAAGTCCCCACTAGTGGCCTGATGCCTCTCGCGGGGGCGCCGTCCCGCCAGCGGCCGCCCCCTGCCCAGTGTCCTCCCTGATCCTGGGCTTCTGCACGCCTCACCCTGTCTTGAGGCGCCACCCCCACAGCATCGTGAAGGGCCCCTTTCGCCTGGGCTTCTGCTCACTGTTGCTACCCCTGCAGAAGGTGACAGGCTCGTGTCCCGTGACAAGTCGTGTTCGTTCCATCCCCAGGCTCATCCCATGCGGGGGGATGTGCTAGTCGTGCAACAGCAGCTTGATGTAAGAAGGATGTTAGGGTCCGCAGTGACGGCCAAGAAAGAATTCTTGAGACGTCTTCGTGCAAAAAGGTGGTTTTATTACAGCACTGGGACAGGACCTGTGGGCAGAAAGAGCTGCACTGGGGACATGAGCGGTGGCCCATTATATACTTTCAAGTTGGGAGGGGGTTAGGGACAGCGTAAGTCTCTAAGGAATTTCGGAAACAAGGTTCCCAGGATCTTGAGGGGGCTAGCTGTTAGGGGAAGGTCATTTATTACCGTCTAATAAAACCTTGGTCATGAGACCCTTCCGGTGTATATCAGTGGGTCATATGCTTGGAGGATGATTGCCAACACATATCTTGGCGGGGGGTGCGTACGTTAGAGCTACAGGAAAATTCTAAAGGAGTTTTTACATGTTAAAGTAGATGTGCAGGATCCAGGGGGTTGGGCTAGGATTGCCTTTTGCCCTTAGCAAAGTATTAGCATCAAGGCAGCTGAGTTCCTAGAGGAATGTCACTCTGCCTGTTTGAAGGACTTGTCATTGGGCTGTAGACAGTAAGGGCATTTAATCATTTCTCTTCTGCCTCTGTTTCCCACATCACAGCGGAGGGCTGGGATCTGCATCTTTTGGGGTCCCAAACAGACCAGGTTCTGCCATTCCCGCTGACAAAACTCAAAGGCAGAGAAACCGGTGGTGGTGAAAGGAAAAAGAGATTTGCTTCAGGGAGGCGGACAGTGGGAAGACAGCAGAGTAGCCTCTCAAAGACTGTTCTCCAAAGTATTGAAAATACTCCCAGGTTTCTAAGGAAAATGTAGGGCAAAGGTGGGTGGATGAGTAGTAGTGCAGGTAGGCAGTGGAAGTCAAAGCGATGGCGTCTGTGAGTCAATCATTGGTGGGGACTGGCTAGCTCAGGGCCATCCTTAACTGCTTGAGGGGGGTGGTTTCAGTTTCCCTCAGGATGATTTGCTCTCAGGATCTTCCATGTGAGCTGAGACTTGAACTGGAAAGAACCCAATCAGAAAGTTTGAGGTCAAAATGGAGGCACCCGAAGTCCTCTTTTAGTGGCATGTATACAGCCCCAGTGCCCCACTGGAAAGGGTTTTCCCCATACAAGGGTTTTGGGTTTTTTTGTTTTTGTTTTTTGTTTTGTTTTATTTTTGTTTGTTTGTTTTGGTTTTTTGTTTTTGGGTTTGCTTTATTTTGTTTTGTTTTTCCTATCCCTGTAACCTCAACTTTCATTTCAATTCGATTCCAAGTTTACTTTTTTTAAATTTCCAGTGTTTTTCCTTTAAATTGTATCACAGATGAGGTCTCAAGGATTTTATAATAATTATATATTGAAAAGACTCTTCAGTATCTGGTACATAATTCTACACTATTTCATTGTGCATTTGCTAAACATATGGGAGTCCTAGGGCTGCTTTAACAAAGTACCACAAATAGGGGTGCCTGGGTGGCTCAGTTGTTAAGCGTCTCCCTTCAGCTCAGGTCTCAGGGTCCTGGGATCGAGTCCTGCAAGAGGCTCCTGCTCAGCAGGGAGCCTGCCTGTGTGCATTCTCTCTCTCTCTCGCAAATAAATAAAATCTTAAAAAATATATATATACC
The DNA here is from genome assembly GCA_024510155.1 of Gulo gulo luscus. Lineage (NCBI taxonomy): Eukaryota > Metazoa > Chordata > Mammalia > Carnivora > Mustelidae > Gulo > Gulo gulo. The sequence goes on along the minus strand of JAJHUB010000461.1, from coordinate 9,980 downwards.
ACAAATAGGGTGGCCTAAAACAGAAATGTTAAAAAAAAAAAAAAGAAAAAAAAGAAAGAGAAGCCAAAATAAAACAAAAACAAATGTATTGATTCCTAGTCCTGGGTGTGGGAGGTGTCTGCAGAGCCATGTTCCCTCTCAAGCCTGTCGGGGAAAATCTTTCCTTGCTCCTCTAGCTTCTGGTCTTGGTGAGCAGTGTTTGACTTTCCCTGGCTTGTGGCGCATCACTCCAATCCTTCATCCTCACAAGATGCATGTCTTTCTATAGGGACACCTGTCGTACTGAATTAGAGGCCTGCTCTACCCCAGGATAACCTCATCTTAACTCATTATATCAGCTATGACTCCACTTCCAGTAAGATCACACTGAGGAAGCCGGGGGCCGAGGCGGCGTGGGTTAGGACTTAACAATATCTTCTCTGAGAAAAAGCACAGTTCAACTCATAATTGTAAAGATATTGATGATCTCTTATATTAAGTCAAAAACTAATTTAACCAGACCACCTGATATGTTTAATGTTATGTTCTCCTTTGTGCAAATCTAGAAATGCCTCATAAGAGTCACAGTGTATTTGCTGATGGGAAATGCAACCCGTTCGATTTTTGTTTGCATTATTTTTTAATTACTGCTAGTAAAGAAGAAAGACTGATGTCACTGTGTTAAGGGTTTGCTCTGCATTCTTGTAGGGACACAAAGCAGGCTGCTCCAAAAAGTGGCACATAAAGGTTGTTCTGAGCTAAAAGTAATAAAAACCCAGCAGATGCAGGAAAGGCCCTCTGCTTCCCACGTAACTGCCTAATGCACATCGGAAAGGTGATCCTGCGGCAGGAAGACAAGTGTTAACCGAGGCCCCTCGTCTGCCTGATGGAACAATCTTGTTTTTCCAAGCTTCTCTTTTCACCTTGCCAAGGAGTCTTCTTCCCTGTCCCTCTCCTTACCTCAAGTAAGCTTCATGGTGCCTTGTTGTCCTTGGACTTGCATATCTGTCTGGGTTCCATGGACATACGCCTGTCTCATGTCAATTTGATTCTAAGGCAAGTGAGATGGACCACAGGGCAGGGGAAGTTCTCCCTCCCCGACATTCTCAATTCTCTTGTTAGTCTAAACACTCAAAATACAATCTCTGCTGTTTCAGGTATGTAATCACATCCTCTATGAATAATAGCAGTTCTAGCCTCCTACTGCCCTTGTCTTGTTTCCGCCTTTACCTGTTTCTCTGGGTCCCCGCTCAGGCCTCCTGTGTGTGGTGAACGGGGAGAGCCCGGACTCGGCCCCTAGTCCCTGCCTCACTTTCATGAAAATGCTCTCAGTGTTGACTGCTGATCATAGTGTTTGCTGAACCTTTCTTGCTGAGATATAATTTCAAATGTTGTATTTGGCATGATTTTACTACCAAATATCTTACTGATGGGTCAACTGTACTCAAATATGTTTTGCTTAAATCTGTTATTTTGAGGGGCGCCTGGGTGGCTCAGTGGGTTAAGCCTCTGCCTTTGGCTCAGGTCATGATCCCAGGGATCTGGGATTCAGCTTAGCATCGGCCTCCCTGCCCAGCGGGGTGCCTGCTTCCCTTCCTCTCCCTGCCTGCCTCTCTGCCTACTTGTGAACTCTGTCAAATAGATAAATAAAATCTTAAAAAAGAAAAAAAAGTTAGAAACCTGTCTTCAAGGTTTGTCCTGTGATACAAATGGCATTATTGCCTTCTGCTATGATGCCAAGTTATATGTGTGTGTGTGTGTGTGTGTGTGTGTGTGTGTGTGTATTCAAGAATCAATTAGATGGAGGGCCTTTATTAGGGAGAAAGCTGATCATGATGTGGGAAACAAAGGCAGAAGAAAAAATACTAATATCCTTATACCTACAGGTCATTGACATATCCTTGAAACAGGCAGAGTGACATTCCTTCAAGGACTCAAATGCCATGATGTTAATAGGTTGCTAATGGGAAAAGACAATCCTGACCTGAACTCCCCAACCCCCAGCAGGATCCTGTAAGTCTACTTTAACATAAAACATTTCCTTTGGAAACTTCCCTTTTCTCTCAAACCCTCTAGCTGCCTATTGGTAATCATCCTCCAAGCAGATGGCCCACTGATAGACATCAGAAGGGTCCCCTGACTAAGGATTTTTGGTTGGCAATAAATGACCTTTTCCCAAGAACTGATAGGCCCCTCAAGGTCCTGGATACCTTGCTTCCAAAATGCCTTAGATACTTGTGCTGTCCCAAACCCCCTCCAACTTGAAAGTATATAATGGGCCACGCCTCATGGAGAGTGCGGTCTTTCTGCCCCTGGATCCTGTCCCCATGCTTTCATAAAATCACCTTTTGCACCATAGACATCTCAAGAATTCTTTCCTTGCCATGGGTGTCAAACCCTAACATTCTTTCCTATATGGATATGAGAGATTAACAGTTTATATCACAAACAGTTGCCTACCTATAACAGACACATGAAAAAATGTTCAACATCATTAGCCATCAGGGAGATTCAAATCAAAACCACATTGAGATACCACCTTACACCAGTTAGAATGGCCAAAATTACAAGACAGGAAAGAAGTGTTGGAGAGGATGTGGAGAAAGGGGGACCCTCTTACACTATTGGTGGGAAGGCAAGTTAGTGCAGCCAAATTGGAAAACAATGTGGAGATTCCTTGAGAAATTAAAAGTAGAGCTACCCTATGTCCCTGCAATTGCACTACTGGGTATTTACCCCAAAGATACAGACATAGTGAAAAGAAGGGCCATCGGTACCCCAATGTCCATAGCAGTAATGGCCACAGTCACCAAAGTGTGCAAAGAGCCAAGATGCCCTTCAACAGATGAATGGATAAGGAAGATATGGTCCATATATACAATGGAATATTATGCCTTCATTAGAAAGGATGAATATCCAGCGTTTATATCAACATGGATGGGACTGGAGGAGATTATGCTGAGTGAAATAAGTCAAGCAGAGACAGTCAATTATCATATGGTTTCACTTACTTGTGCAGCATAAGGAATAACACGGAGGACATTAGGAGGAGAGGAGAAGTGAATTGGGGGAAATCAGAGAGGGGGATGAAGCATGAGATACTATTGACTTTGAGAAAGAAACTGAAGGTTACGGAGGGGATGGGGTGGAGGTTTGGGTGAGCCTGGTGGGGGGTAATAAGGAGGGCATGTATTGCATGGAGCACTGCGTATGGTGCATAAACAATGTTGGAACGTTGGAAAAAAAATAAAATTGAAAAAAAAAAGAAGAAGAAGAGTTGCCTACCTGGAGGACAAACCATTGTTTGATAAATATTTCATCTTTCCTTTCTCCTCTGAATATAATCCTCTCTTTGGAAATTTGAAATCCTACCTCCTCCTTTTTTTTTTTTTTTTTTTGTTTAAAGATTCTATTTATTTAATTTGACAGACAGAGATCACAGGTAGGCAGAGAGAGAGGAAGGGAAGCAGGCTCACGGCTGGGCAGAGAGCCCGATGTGGGACTTGATCCCAGGACCCTGGGATCATGACCTGAGCTGAAGGTAGAGGCTTTAACCCACTGAGCCACCCAGACGCCCCCTACTTAAGTCCTTCTTAAGTCACCGTGACACAGAAGCTTCAAACACCTGTCTTTGAGCCTCATGTCTTTCTCATTCCCATAATTAAGAACTTCATTGCTTTCTCTACTGAAAATGTCTTACATCATTTTAAGTCTTAGACCAGCCGAAGAATTGAGAACAGCACAGGAAAAACAAATTTTCCTCTCCTCACATTCATTCTGTTGTGTGAAGTGACCTGCACGCTTCACACCCAGAACAGCACGTGCAGACAGAGCTAGGGATCAAGGGCAGCCAGAGCTTCATTGCTTTGCCAGACAAGGAGGCCTCAGCAAGTCGGGGCTGTGAAACCTGCAGCCCACCTGGGGAAAGGGCTGGGGGTTTGTAGGGAAATATGGGATTATGTCCCACTTCCAGAGGAATTGTGTCTGTGCTGTCAGCCATGTTCATCATGTCATCGGGGTGGAACCAGGTTCCTGAATCAAAGTGCTGAGAAGCAAGGAGAAGACATTTGTGGAGAAGAGAAAGGTTACTTACTTGGAAATGAAGTCTCACTGAAGCATTAATTGCTTTTTTCTTTGTTCAACCTGATGCCTTGAAAGTGGTTTTCATTTCAGTCACCAAGACAGCTGTTGTAAGAACACTGCATACTTTACAGTGAGAAACCACTTAATGTTTTCTGGAATGGCCAAAATAAAGAAAAAGGATAACATTCAATTTTCCTGAGAATGCTGAGAGTTAGAATTCTTGTACATCACTGATGGGAGGGTAAAAAGTAGATGAACTGTGGACAACTGTGTGGCAGGTCCTTGGGAACAGAAACACTTACCTACTGAAGGGGAGTATTTAGTCACCCGAAAATATGTCTGTTTGGCCTGAGCATTATTTTCTGCTGGTTATTTTGAATCAAACACAGAGAAAGGAAAAGCTCTGAGAGTCTGTGTTTATTTTGCAAGAGACATTTGCTTTTATACGGGAAAGTTCAGTCTGTCAGGGGTCTCCCTCTCTGTAGCAGAAAGAGAGAGAAGGAACCAGTCTCCAGAAAGTCTGATGGTGGAGAAGGCAGGGCTCGAACTCTGCTCCCAGCCCCAGCCTTGGTTCCCCTGCTCCGCCTGGTCACCTCCCCAGTTCCTTCCCAGCAGGGTCACCTGTGCAGTTTCAGAAAGGATCTTCTCTGCGGGCCTCCCCCTCAGATTCTGTCAGTTGGTTTGGGCCAAAACAACACTGTTGTGTTAATTAAGGACTCCAGGAGATTCTCAGTGAGGCCAGGGGGGAGCCCAAGGGCTTTTGGTGGGTTTCTGGGAGTGGGTTTGCGGCTTTGGTCCTGGAGAGGTGACAGGGTCTCTGCTCCGTGAGTCTGGGAGGGTCGGGTCCCTGCAGCCCGCGGTTCCGATGCCGACGCTGAAGTTGTGAGTGGCGGTGGCAGGGGAGCCCTCCCTCCCCACAAAGCAGGTGAGGAAAATGCTGGGATGGGTGTCCTCACCGGAGCTCACAGTTTCTGAGCTGCTCCGGACACAAAGGACTGGGAAGTTGGGCCTTTTCTGCATCTCCGAGTCCTGCCCGCGGGCGAGCGGTGTGAGGACAAGGAGCTCTGTTGCTGGATTTCAGGGCATTTTCTCCTGATGCAGCTGTGATTTTCCCCCAGATCCCTCGTGAGGACGAAATCTAGAGGTGGAGGTGAAGGCAGAAATGGCCGGTTCTCAGGTGAGCCTGGGTCCCCGCGGAGCCGTGTCCTCTGTTTCTCCGCAGACCCTCGCGTTTAGAAGCTACAGATGCGGATGCCTCGAGTTCGGTGCTTCTCGCTTCTGCGTTCACCTGTTTTTAAGATCTGGTCAGAAGTGATACTCATGGTTAGGTCTTTAGAATGCTTCTCTGTGTCCCAGAGCCTTCTGTCCTGTTCCCAACCTGGCTTCGATAGGGCATCAGGCGTTGTCACTTTGAATTAAAGTCCTGTGAGGAGTGACAATATTCCGTTGGTGGCAGATCCGGAGGGGTAGGTGTCGAGTCCGAGATTCCTGTGGCTGATGAGGTCTGGTCCTGGGATATCAGGGAGGGAAATTATTTCTCATTCGGGCTCGTCTGGATTCTCGATCAGCTGTGTGCAGCCGGGGAGTAAGGAAATGCAGATATAAGCTCGGTGGGTATGAGTCCAGAAAAACTTGGAACGTTCTTATTCTAAAAACGGGTGTGTGTGTGTCTTCATCTTTAGCACGTGAAAGAGATATTCTACTTAAAATTCACTAGAGAAGAGTGCCTGGGGGCTCAGTCAACTAAGGTTGGACTGTTGATTGAGCTCAGGTCAGGATCTCAGGGTCCTGGACTGGTATCCCCACTTCTGGCTCTGTGCCCAGAGGGGAGTCCTCTTGACATTCTCTCCCTCTCCCGCCCGCATCCATCTCCTCTAGAATATAAATCAGTCTTGGGGATGTAGGGTGTTTCAGTTGGTTAAGAGTCTGCTTTCTGCCTCCAGCTCAGGTCCTGATCCCGGGATTTGGGATTCAGTCCCACATCGGGCTCCCAGGTGGGCGAGGGTCCTGCTTCAGTGTTTTCTCTGCTGCTCTGCTTGTTTGTCTCTGTCGCTCTCTTTGAAATAAATACAGTCTTTGTAAAAAAATTTTATTTATTTGTAAGAAAAACAGTGAGCGCACAAGTAGGGTGTGCTATGGACAGAGGCCGAAGGCTCCCTGCTGAGCCAGGACCCTCCCCTCCTTCCCCCCCCCCCCCCCCGACAATGTAGGAGGCATTCCCAGGACCTGTCTTGGCCTGAGCAGAAGGCTGATGCCCACTAACTGAGCCACCTAGGTGCCCCTATAAATAGAATCTTTAAAGAAGAGGAAAATAAAAATAAATCTTAAAAATTAAAAGAAAAGAATGGCATAAAGTAGTTATTACTAGCACAGAGACGCTGTGCTATCTCAGTGTAACCTCTCTGTCAGTCGTATGGGGCCCCAGAAGTGGGTCTGTGATTGGCTGGAAGCCCATCCTGCTGAGCTGCTGGAATTCCCCTGAGGCAGGACAAAGGCAGTGGAAGTTTCCTGAATACCTAAGAGATGAGCAGGCAGGAGGGCACAGGAGAGCTTGTCTGCAAGGGAGGGGGGGTGTTTCTTAAAGGGGGAAGAAAGGTGAGGAGTTCTGGGGAACCAGGAACTTGCTCCTTTCTGCTTACTGTACCTGGTTGTCAGAAGCCCATTGGTTCCTTACGGTTTTGGTAATTGTGAGGTGGGTCCCCTGATGGCCCTGTGTGGACTCAGCCACGGGGACACTGGGGTCCTTCCTCCACTCCTTTGCTCAAGCCTGCTTGCCTAAAAGCAGTCCCTACAGAAGGAAAGTGTTTGATTTGTGTATGTATATCCACTGTATTTGCATAAGTAGATTTACATTCTGAATTCCTGCTTTCAGTCCACAGGAAAATACCAGTGATGGTGTGTCCTTTCTTGGTGCTGTCTGCCAGATCCTCCCCTGTAAAGTTCCTTTTTTCCCTCCTGTCATTTGTAAGGAACATGGGATACTGAGGAATATGCAGGAACTATAGCATTTCAGGTGTAAACTTCTTTCTTCTGCGTTTATCTTGCTTGTAGGTTCATTCTTTCTCTTTCTTTCTTTCTTTCCTTCCTTCCTTCTTTCTTTCTTTCTGTCCTTCTTTTACACATTTTCTCAGTTGAGAGACAGAGAGAGAGCACAGGAGTGAGGAAAGGGAAAGAGGGAGAAGCAGATTCCCCACTGAGTCTGGTGACCAACTCAGGGCTCCATCCCAGGAGTCTGGGATCATGACCTGAGCTCAAGGCAGACCCTTAACCTACTGAACTTTCTGGGTCCCCCTTGCTTGTAGTTTCTGAGGAGGAGAACAAAGCCAAAGAGGTGGGGATTAAATTAAATTTCCTTCAACTTCCAGTCTCTTGATAAATACCTGAGAAAGGCAGAGTAGGACATTCCTCAGGGAACTCATAACTAACTCAAGGTTAGTGTTTTGTTGGATGCAAAAAGCAGCCTTAGCTTGACAATATCTAGACTTACAGGATCCTGTAATTCCTCTTTAACCTATGAAAATTGCTTTGGAAACTTCCTTGAACTCTATTCCCCAAATGTAGCTTGGCCATCATCCTTCAAGCTTGTGGGCCCCTGATAGATATCTGGAGGGTCTCCTGACTAAAGTGTTACTAAACAGTGAGTTGCCTCATCAAAACACCAGCTGGGAGGCCCCGAGGGTCCTGGAAACTTGCTTCCAAATTCCTTAGAGCCTCCTGCTATCCCTCACCCCTTCCCCACCTGAAAGCAGAGACGCAGTCACTGCTCACAACTCTCCTCTCCCCTTGCGTTAGGACCACAGTGTTTGTACCATGGGTATCTCAACAATTCCTTCATCATTCACTCCAGAACCCCAATATTTCACATCAGAAACATGTCTAGAATTTCTTGACCGTTGGTTCCTCTCCCACATCCCAACACTTTGCACTGGACAAGGAGGGCTGTCACCTCTGTGTAGTGGATAGAGTTGACTTCCTGGGAGTGGAAGGAGTGAAAGTTCTCAACCACGCAGCCCCCTCCCCCATAGGTTTTCTTTTTTCGCACACTCATATCACGGAGATGAAAAGGTCAGGTCTGGTTCTAGGTGGTGACACTAACTTCCTCCTCATCTTAGGGACCATCTTAGGGGAACAGTTTGTCAGTGGCCACTTGGTGACTGTTGTATTTGTTACAGGGACTGCTGACCTTACGGGATGTGGCCATAGAATTCTCTGAGGAGGAGTGGGGATTCCTGACCCACACTCAGTGACAACTGTATAGGGACGTGATGTTAGAGAACTATGGACACCTCCATTTCTTGGGTGAGGAAGACTCCTTCCATGTTTCCAAAGCCCCACATAGGGTTTTGTTCCTTCCTGTGAAGACTGCCTCTTGGGAGATTTCTCTTGGAGTGACTGGATTTCAGATGCAGGCAGAAAGGGAAAAAAGTAGGGGTTTGTGGATGGAGAGACAAATCTTCATGTTTCCTTTTCAGCCTCAGCTTCTCCTTCCTCAAGGTAACATCATGGCTTGTGAAGATGAGTGGCAGTTCTCAACATTGAGTGACATAGAATGGTGCTGCTCACATCTGAGACTGAAATTTTCCCTTATTTTCATGTCTGCTACTTGGAAGGGGAGGTCAGGATGTGAACATTGGATATGCCTCCAGTGTGTTCTAAATGGACTGTTGGGCAACAGCTTTTGGGAAACCGTTTTCTAGAATTGTCCAACATCATCTCTTCTCTACTGAACACAAGACTCTTAAAGTTAGAATTGGCAGCAATAGTCATTTTTCTTTTTCCTCATAAATGGGTCTCACTGTGTCAAAGCCAGACCTGATCATGTGTTTGGAGAAAGAGAAGCAGCTCTGGGATGTGAAGAGAAAGGAGACCATAGCCATCCATCCAGGTGGGTGGGAATGGGTGAGGCAGGTGACAGAGGGGACATCCAAGTCTTAAGGAGGAAGGTATACCTTAAGCTTTGGTTTGAGTAGCTCTCCTTGAAGGAATGTCAGTTGTAGACATGCCCAGTTTTATGTCTCTGTCTCTCCCAGAGGGACATCTGCTCTCCAACTAGGCTAAAGTCTTTGTAAATTCTGGTTCACTTGAGACAAGTAGGACAGGGTCGATGTATGCACGGTGGGGTTTGGTGCGGAAATTTCCAGAACACTGGAGACAGATTTCTAATGTTCTCTGCCTTGGCTTTCTTTTTTTTTTTTTTTTAATTTTTTTTTTTAAGATTTTATTTATTTATTTGACAGAGAGAGATCACAAGTAGGCAGAGAGAGAGAGAGAGAGAGAGATAGGAGGAAACAGGCTCCCTGCCAAGCAGAGAGCCCCATGTGGGACTGGATCCCAGGACCCGGAGATCATGACCCAAGCGGAAGGCAGTGGCTTAAACCAAGAGCCACCCAGGCACCCCTCTGCCTTGGCTTTCTAAAAATGTTAGAGGCTTTAATATTAGTCTTAAACAAAACTGAGATATAGTAACTTCATCAGATTACATAGCACCACTCTAAAATGAGAAAATTTACTGCTTTATTTCCCTTCAAGTGTTCTTTTTTCTTTTCTTTTTCTTTCTTTTTTTTTTTTTTTAACATAGAAATTTCCACTCTTTGAGTTCTATTCCTCAGTGGTCAAATAGTGTAATGTCTCTCTTTGTTTCCTAGAATTCCTACATAACAAATGCTATTGGGGAACTAGCACATTTAGAACATGGACTTGTAGCCTTTAATAAAGTTTCATTTATTGTCTCATTTTTTAATAATTGCATCATGATTCTGTCTTCTGTGAACTTCTTGTGACTTTGTCATGTGTGTTTTCACTTTCTGATTAGTTCTATATGTGATTTAGCTCTATATTTTGGACATCAGATGTCCTGATACAACATGCACATGTGCTTTTTAAGTAGTGAGTTAGACAATTAGTAAGATTCCCATATA
>JAJHUB010000460.1:0-26582 GCA_024510155.1 Gulo gulo luscus | reverse complement strand
GCATTCCTTTATAACCATTGGGTAGGCACGCACTGGGTGGCTGTGGGCGACACTGGGGGGACTGCTGTCAGTTGGGACCTGGGCTGCTGCTTGGACTGCTGGAACGGGAGTCAGTCTGGGTTGGGCTGTGTTGTGACCAGCGACCAGTCTTTTTAACATGGGGGGGGGATGGCTGGGTGCTGGGGCTGGGGGCGCTGTGGCTCTGAGGGGGATTGGGCACTGTGAACTGAGTTTGGGACTGGTCATAAAACTTAGATGACTGGTGTGCAGTGGACTCTGCGGAGCAGGGTGTCGTGGCTGTATGAGCATTGCGGGAAGAGACAGGGACTGGCCTGGTGGTTATTGTCCCTAGGGGCACTGTAGTTAGGGTGGGTTGAGGGGGACCTTTGCGTTTAACTGCGTGTTAGGAGGTAAGAGTATGGGTCAGGTGGAGGCATAACTGTTGACTGGGATGGGTGGCGCCGCTGGTCCTGTCACTTGGCGTACAGGGGTGTTTCGGACGGTTTTGGGCTTACATGTTTAGCAGCTGTGACGGTGGTGAAGGTAATGCTAGCGGGGGGGGGGGGGGTTGGTGGATTACAGTTAAACTGGAACCATGAGAGTTAACTAGTGGTGGGCGGGGCTGGGCTGATCTGGGGGGCGGCGTCTGATCTGCCTGGGTTCTGTCCGTGTGCCCATGGTGGGGGTTACAGGTGTGGGAAGGGTAACTAGAGGGCAGGTAGTGCTGGAGAGGGGTGGCTCACTGTGGCGTGGAACGTGGGGGGGGGGAACTGGGTGGACGTCACATGGTAACTAAATTGGTAATAATAATAACATATAACCTTACAAGTTACTACATCAAGTGGTAGCTCAGATAATTAGATCATAAGTCTAGTATGATTACTAACAATAATATGTATTACTCCAGTTACACCTCAAGCTTTTGTAATTAAGCTTAAAGGACTGTTTTTAAATGGAAGAATTGATAAATACCCTTCATATCCTGAGTTAATAGAAACAGTGCCATCACTGTTATTTAATTAGTTGATATCAATATAAATGCTAACTGATTGATATACAAACCAAGTCAACTTAAACTATTTTCAAGGTATAGAAACTATTTAAATGATTTAATTTACTTTTCTCCTAAATTATTAAAATGCAGTTAAATATTAAGCCCATGTACTATTTAGATGACATTAACATGAACCTTTATACACTGCAATTACTCTCAAACATGCTGAAACTTTACAGGAGACATCCATTTTTAAAAGTACATAATTATGCTTGTAATCTTTTAAAATATCTCATACTTTAATATTTTAGGTAACTATAATTTTTCAGCACACTAATAATCCACACCCTTTTGAGAACATAGTAATCCTACTTGAAGAAAATACTAGCAGAACCTTAATAATAATTATAATGACTACTGTAATCTGTTTGAAATCATGTTCTTTTCCTGCTACATCCCCAACAAATTTTAATTTCATTTTCCACTACTGCTACATTGTGTTTCTTTTAACAGCAAGACTATACAAACAGGCAAGACTCTACAAATATACAAATATCCGAGTACTCTCTGGCGGGAAGTCCAAGGTTTTTAGCGACATTAGACAAAGGATACATACTGTGTACTATGTACTTTAAAAATATGTACATATTTTATAATGTACATCGAGCCCCCCGCATCAGCGCTCTGCTCAGTGGGGAGCCTGCTCCTCTCTCTCTCTCTGCCTGCCTCTCTGCCTACTTGTGTTCTCTGTCTGTCAAATAAATAAATAAAATCTTAAAAAAAAATGTACATTCAGGTGTTGAAATGCTGTAGTGATGTAGTTTTATATAAGAGAACAGAATGTGTGTTTTAGGAGATACATTTAAAGCCTGGGACCCTGGCATTAGAAAGTTAACCTCTCAGTTTTTATAAGCATCCAACTCTCATTTCAGCCCAGGTAATGATCTCATGTCCTGGGATCAAGCCCCAGGTTGTCAGACTCTGCACTCAGCAGGGAGTCGCTTGAAATTCTCCTCTTCCTCTCCCTGTCTCCCTCCCTGCACTGGTGCTCATCCTCTCTCTCTCTCTCTCTCTGAATAAATAAATAAATCATAAGATTAAATATAGTAACTAATTAAGCAAAAATATTGTCTGGAAAGGATGTCTGTAGCTAGTTTTTATGATATATAACTGGACTGGTGACTGTTGAACGAATTTGTGATTGCTAATGGGTAGGGGAGTTTTGGGAAATTGTATTGGGTGTTCAACATGAAACTATATTAATACTTTTTGTTAATCGTATTCATGTCTTTTATTGAAAAGTTTTTATAGAATATAAGTTAATATTATCTTGAAATAATTTTATTTAAAATAATTACTACTGTATATGTAATTTTTTAAATATTAAAAATAGCAATATAGAGTGGTGTAGGTAGTATAAGTAAGAATCATGAACTCAAGTACAAGAAATTTACCGTCTGCTGTAAATACGTATATATCATCAAATTGATATGATAGATATAGTAGAGAGTTAGGTATTAATAATTTTTGAAATGATAAAGATGTTTGGGGGTGGTGATACGGGGATTTCAATATAGTATGGGGGTGTAGTTTCAATTTATATGGTTTATCAACAAACACGAGGATGGATAAAATTAATATATAACATTGAACCCAGATAACAAGGTAACTATTGGTTTTGTATAATACTATACTGGATGAGGTGGTTTATAGTGGATTTTCGATATGTTTGGAGTGGTGGTGAAACTTATTTGTTATGGTTTGCAACTTGAGAGGTAATGTTGTGTTTGTTAGTATGAAGTGGAGTATTTGGTGTTTCATAACTTTTCATTTTTAAATATATGCGAAATAAATTGTGTAATAATGTTTAACAATCTAATTGGGTAAAATGAAAAGGAAGAATAATAAAAAATAATAAAATATGGTTAATGATGGTTTAGAGTTGTTAAGAATGTTATGTGTTTTGATTGGAGATGAGGTGAGTTAGTTGAGTGTTATAGTGGTGTAGAGGATTTATATGTTATAAATATAGATGCTATATGTTTACAAGGGGTGTTAGATAAGTGTGGTGTTTTAAATAATTGTATGGTAGAGGGTTTATTTAGTGGGTGGTGTTGTGGGGGTGGGTGGGTAATGGGTTGGTTGTTTGGATTTGGGTGGATTGTAATATGGGGGGTGTGATTTATGGTTGATTGGTTATATGAATGAATTTTTATGTGGTTTGATGTGTATTGTGGGAGGGTTGGTGTTGAGAGGGGAATTAAGGGTAAAGTTTGGGTAGGTGGTAAGTAATTTTTAGAAGTGATAAATGTTTGATAAGTTGATTTGGTGTATAGAGGTGAGAGTATGATTTTAAATGATGGTTTGGGTGGTTAGAGTAGTGTGAGTTTGTTTATTTTTGGTAATAATTAGTAAGTGGGTTTTGTTGTAAAATTGTAGTGGGAAAGAGGAGTAATATGGTTAGGTGAGGGGTTTATAGATTTTTATTTTGAAGGTTTGGGGTTGGGAGAGTGTATGGAGGATGAAATAAATGTATAAGAAAAGGGAGTAATTTTAAGTGTTAATTAGGGAAATTAGAATGAGAAAAGTTTATGGGTGAAAGAAAGGTGAGTAATTATAATTAATTTTGAGAAGGAAGTGTGTATATAAAAGAAAAGATAAAGAAAAGTTGTGGTAAAGTACGCCCAAGCACTTGCTATGGAACCACCGCATACACTAAAATAATAACGTAAACCGGTGAGGTAGACGCAAAAATGCAAAATAGTAACTGGATAACCAATAAGTAAAAAAAAGCAGCGGGATAATCTCTTTCGATCGACTGATTGGAAAATCATCTATTGCTGGACGACCGAAAAGAAACCATAGGGGTGTGGATTATACTACAGTGAGAATGAGTAATCAAGGAAATAGAACAGTAAATCTCTAAATGCGCAAAAGTGAAATAATGCAGATAAGACTGTGCGTTAGATGAATGAGTCAGGGTGCTGGTGTTTGAAGATGTAAAAATACCATATATCCTTATTAAATTGAATGCGAAGATTAAAGGAACTTACTTTAATAACCTTCTGATTAAAATCAATTTTAATTAGGGGGGGTTAAGATATAAATAAAAAGGTAAGGATGAGTAGTAAGCAAATAATCACTGAATTAATAAATATGAGAAAATCCCCATATTATCTAAGATTTAGTATTAAAAAAAAAAAAAGACTTACAAGAGAACAACCACCACTACTCTCATAGATACAACTTTTACATTTAACTCATTCCCACTATTCTGGTTCATTTTTTTTTCTTTTCTTTTTTTATATAGATAATTTTTTTTTACCTATTTACCATCACAGTGAGATGTCCAGTACATCAAATTCCATAATAAACTTCTAACCTCAATTTTTTGATACATACACGTGTTTTTCTTTTGCTTTTTTATTTTTTTAATTTTTTTAAAAAAAAAATTTTTAGTTTAGTTTAGTCCAGTTTATTCCTTTTTTAATTTTTATTTTCTAATATTCATATAGAGTTAAACTTCAAGGTAACCCCCTTTCTCCAATCAATGCTACCCCTATAGGTAAACCAATTTTTAATCCCCCTTTTATCTTAGGAAAGTTGAGTCCTTTAACAAAGATATCAAGATAACATACAGGAAGAATCAAAATAACCTTCCTTGCCCACACTGAGAATCTATAACCATGCTCCCATCTTTTTCTTCTGCCAGTGTCTCTGTGTATTTATGTTTGTCCTGATAGTATATAAATATTATACTTGGGGTTCTTTTTAACAAGGTTCTTACTTTTTCTGCCTATATATATATTTTTTCTCTTGTCATATACTTTTATCAGTCTTTTTGTTTGTCTGTTTTTGTTTGTATACGTCATAAATCTTACCCTGGGGCCCATTTGGGCCGAACCTTCTCTTTTATCTTCCCCTTTTTTTCCTGTCTCTCTCTCTCTCTCTTTCTTCTTTTTCTTTTCTTTTTTCTCTCATTTGGGTGGGGAATCCTGAGTGCTCAGAAGCGTTCTAGGGGCCACCTTGACTGCACCACGGTCGATACATCCAGCTACATCTGTCCAGTCATCTCTCACCAAAATTACTAGGAGGAGGAATCCCCAACAGAAGAAAAATACAGAGGATGGGCCTTCCGCAACAGAGCTAATGGCTATTAACATAGACAATATGTCGGAAAGAGAATTCAGGCTAACAATTATCCAGGCAATAGCTAGGCTGGAGAAAGCCATGGATGACCAAACGGAATTGATTAAGGCAGAATTGAAAGCGACCAGGGATGATGTTCATAATGTCAGGGCAGAGCTGAAGGCCACCAGGGATGAGGTTCACAATGCTCTCAATGAGTTCCAATCTAACCTAAATTCTCTAAAAGCTAGGGTAACTGAGACAGAAGATAGAATTAGTGATCTGGAGGACAAACAGAGAGAAAGGATCAGGAGGAAGCCTGGAACAAACAGCTTAGAAGCCACGAAAACAGAATCAGGGAAATAAATGATGCCATGAAACGTTCCAACGTCAGAATTATTGGAATCCCTGAAGGGGTGGAGAAAGAAAGAAGTCTAGAAGATATAGTGGAACAAGTCCTTCATGAAAATTTTCCCAATCTGGCAAATGGAACAAGTGTTCATGTACTAGAAGCAGAAAGGTCTCCCCCCAAGATTATAAATTCCAAAACAACATCCAGGCACCTCATAGTAAAATTGAGGAATCATAACTGTAGATACAATCTCTTGAAAGCCGCCAGGACAAAGAAGCTCCTTACATACAGAGGAAAGCCCATCAGAATAACGTCAGACCTGTCCACAGAGACCTGGCAAGCCAGAAAGGGATGGCAAGATATATTCAGGGCACTCAATGAGAAGAACATGCAGCCAAGAATACTTTATCCAGCAAGACTGACATTCAAAATGGATGGAGAGATAAAGAGTTTCCAAGACCGGCAAGGCTTAAAAGACTATGCAACCACCAAGCCGACACTGCAGGAAATATTAAGGGGGGTTCTATAAAAGAGGAAAAACCCTAAGAATAGCATTGAACAGAAATATAGAGACAATCGACAGAAAGAAAGACGTCAAAGATAACACAATGTCAATAAAAACGTATCTCTCAATAATCATTCTCAATGTGAATGGCCTAAATGCGCCCATAAAACGACACAGGGTTGCAGATTGGATAAAACGACAGGACCCATCCATATGTTGTCTACAAGAGACCCATTTTGAACCTAAAGATACACCCAGACTGAAAGTGAAGGGATGGAGAAGCATCTTTCATGCCAATGGGCCTCAAAAGAAGGCTGGGGTAGCGATTCTCATATCAGATAAATTAGATTTTAAACTAAAGACGGTAGTCAGAGATACAGAAGGACACTACATCATTCTTAAAGGGACTATCCACCAAGATGATCTAACAATTGTAAATATCTACGCCCCCAATGTGGGAGCAGCCAACTACATAAGAAAACTATTAATCAAGATAAAGAGTCATATTGATATGAATACATTAATAGTAGGAGATCTTAATATGCCTCTCTCAGAAATAGACAGATCATCGAAGCAGAAAATCAATAAAGAAATAAGAGCATTGAATGACACATTGGACCAGATGGACCTCGTAGATATATACAGAACATTCCACCCTAAAACAACAGAATACTCATTCTTCTCAAGTGCACATGGAACCTTCTCCAGAATAGACCACATACTGGGTCACAAATCAGGGCTCAACCGATACCAAAAGACTGAGATGATTCCCTGCATATTCTCAGATCACAATGCTTTGAAACTGGAGCTCAATCACAAGGAAAAGTTCAGAAGGAACTCAAACACCTGGAAGCTAAAGACCACCTTGCTTAAGAATGCTTGGATCAACCAGGAGATCAAAGAAGAACTTCAACAATTTATGGAAACCAATGAGAATGAAGACACTTCACTCCAAACCCTATGGGATACAGCAAAGGCTGTCCTAAGTGGGAAATACATAGCCATCCAAGCCTCCCTCAAAAAAATTGAAAAATCCAGAATACACCAGCTGTCTCTACACCTTAAGGAACTGGAGAATCAACAACAAATCAAACCAACCCCACACGTAAGAAGGGAAATAATCAAGATTAGAGCAGAGATCAATGAGGTAGAAACGAGAGATACAGTAGAACGTATCAATGAAACTAGAAGCTGGTTTTTTGAAAGAATCAATAAGATCGATAAACCATTGGCCACACTAATCCAAAAGAAAAGAGAGAAAGCCCAAATTCATAAAATTATGAATGAAAAGGGAGAGATCACAACTAACACCAAGGAAGTAGAAACAATCATCAGAAGTTATTATCAACAGTTATATGCCAATAAGCTAAGCAACCTAGATGAAATGGATGCATTCCTGGAAAACTACAAACTCCCAAAATTGAACCAGGAAGAAATTGACAACCTGAATAGACCGATATCTAGTAACGAGATTGAAGCAGTGATCAAAAACCTCCCAAAAAACAAGAGCCCAGGGCCCGAGGGATTCCCTGGGGAATTCTATCAAACTTTCAAAGAAGAAATAACACCTATTCTCCTGAAGCTGTTTCAAAAAATTGAAGCAGAAGGAAAACTTCCAGACTCTTTTTATGAAGCCAGCATTACCCTGATCCCCAAACCAGGCAAAGACCCTACCAAAAAGGAGAATTTCAGACCAATATCACTGATGAATATGGATGCCAAGATTCTCAACAAGATCCTAGCAAACAGGATCCAACAGCACATTAAAAAGATTATCCACCATGACCAGGTGGGATTCATCCCTGGGTTACAAGGATGGTTCAACATTCGCAAATCAATCAATGTGATAAAACAAATCAATAAGAGAAGAGAGAAGAACCACATGATCCTCTCAATTGATGCAGAAAAAGCTTTTGACAAAATCCAGCATCCGTTCCTGATTAAAACGCTTCAAAGTATAGGGATAGAGGGAACATTCCTGAACCTCATCAAATCTATCTATGAAAGACCCACAGCAAATATCATCCTCAATGGGAAAAAGCTTGCAGCCTTCCCGTTGAGATCAGGAACACGACAAGGATGCCCACTCTCACCACTCTTGTTCAACATTGTATTAGAAGTCCTAGCAACAGCAATCAGACAACAAAGAGAAATAAAAGGTATCCAAATTGGCAAGGAAGAAGTCAAACTCTCTCTCTTTGCAGATGACATGCTTCTTTATATGGAAAACCCGAAAGACTCCACCCCCAAACTACTAGAACTCATACAGCAATTCAGTAATGTGGCAGGATGCAAAGTCAATGTCCAGAAATCAGTGGCTTTCTTATACACTAATAATGAAAATACAGAAAGGCAAATTAGAGAATCGATTCCATTTACTATAGCACCAAGAACCATAAGATACCTCGGAATAAACCTAACCAAAGAGGTTAAAGATCTGTACTCCAGGAACTACAGAACACTCCTAAAAGAAATTGAAGAAGACACAAAAAGATGGAAGACCATTCCATGCTCTTGGATCGGAAGAATAAACATCGTTAAAATGTCTCTACTGCCCAGAGCAATCTATACTTTTAATGCCATTCCAATCAAAATTCCACCAGTATTTTTCAAAGAGCTGGAGCAAATAATCCTAAAATTCGTATGGAATCAGAAGAGACCCCGAATTGCTAAGGAAATGTTGAAAAACAAAAATAAAACTGGCGGCATCACGTTACCTGATTTCAAGCTTTACTCCAAAGCTGTGATCACCAAGACAGCATGGTACTGGCATAAAAACAGACACACAGACCAGTGGAACAGAGTAGAGAGCCCAGATATGGACCCTCAACTCTATGGTCAAATAATCTTCGACAAAACAGGAAAAAATATCCAGTGGAAAAAAGACAGTCTCTTCAATAAATGGTGCTGGGAAAACTGGACAGCCATATGTAGAAGAATGAAACTCGACCATTCTCTTACACCGTACACAAAGATAAACTCGAAATGGATAAAAGACCTCAACGTGAGACAGGAATCCATCAGAATCCTCGAGGAGAACATAGGCAGTAACCTCTTTGATATCAGCCACAGCAACTTCTTTCAAGATATGTCTCCAAAGGCGATGGAAACAAAAGCGAAAATGAACTTTTGGGACTTCATCAAGATCAAAAGCTTCTGCACAGCAAAAGAAACAGTCAACAAAACAAAGAGGCAACCCACGGAATGGGAGAAGATATTTGCAAGTGACAGTACAGACAAAAGGTTGATATCCTGGATCTATAAAGATCTCCTCAAACTCAACACACACAAAACAGATAATCATATTAAAAAATGGGCAGAAGATATGAACAGACACTTCTCCAATGAAGACATACAAATGGCTACCAGACACATGAAAAAATGTTCATCATAACTAGCCATCAGGGAGATTCAAATCAAAACCACATTGAGATACCACCTTACACCAGTTAGAATGGCCAAAATTAGCAAGACAGGAAACAACGTGTGTTGGAGAGGATGTGGAGGAAGGGGAACCCTCTTACACTGTTGGTGGGAATGCAAACTGGTGCAGCGACTTTGGAGAACAGTGTGGAGATTCCTCAGGAAATTAAAAATAGAGCTTCCCTATGACCCTGCAATTGCACTACTGGGTATTTACCCCAAAGATACAGATGTAGTGAAAAGAAGGGCCATCTGTACCCCAATGTTTATAGCAGCAATGCCCACGGTCGCCAAACTGTGGAAAGAACCAAGATGCCCTTCAACGGATGAATGGATAAAAAAGATGTGGTCCATATACACTATGGAGTATTATGCCTCCATCAGAAAGGATGAATACCCAACTTTTGTAGCAACATGGACAGGACTGGAAGAGATTATGCTGAGTGAAATAAGTCAAACAGAGAGAGTCAAGTATCATATGGTTTCACTTATTTGTGGAGCATAACAAATAATATAGAGGACAAGGGGAGATGGAGAGGAGAAGGGAGTTGAGGGAAATTGGAAGAGGAGGTGAACCATGAGAGACTATGGACTCTGAAAAACAACCTGAGGGTTTTGAAGGGGCGGGGAGTGGGAGGTTGGTGGAACCAGGTGGTGGGTATTAGGGAGGGCACGGATTGCATGGAGCACTGGGTGTGGTGAAAAAACAATGAATACTGTTATGCTGAAAATAAATATTAAAATAAAAAAAAAACTAATGATGTACTGTATGGTGACTAACATAACATAAAGAAAGAAAAAAAGAAATCAAGAAAGAAAGAAAGAAAGTGAGAATCAGCCAGTATTTCAAATTTGAGAACTCAAGTGAAGTTGAGTGAAATTCCATATTGATGTAGCTCTTGAGAATTCATGTAGAATTAAGTGAATTTCAGTATTGACACAACTTTGTGGAAGATTGCATTTGTATTCTTGAAAAAGTTGTTCATAATTCTCTCTTTCTCTCCCTACCCCTCCCAAGTGATTGTTCTGCTTTTGCGATAACTATTAAAACTCTAATCTACTGACAAAAAAAAAAAAAAGAAGAAAGAAAGAAAGAAAAGAAAAGCACTTTGTTGGTGTTATATGCAAACAATGAATCATGGCACACTACATCAAAAACTAAAGATATATTTTATGGTGACTAACAAAACATAATAAAAAAGAAAAGCACCTATGGTATATTGAAAAGAGATTAATTTTCTCATTTCAGAACATGTGCTGGAAGTGCATAGATCTTTAGGAGACTTCTCCAAGAACAAAAGAGTTGGCAAGCACCATTCCCTCAACCCTCCAGTCTAGATACCCAGACACCTATGGGAAACAGTGAGAACATTCTCTTCATAGCTTACTGACACAGTGTGCCCTGTGCTGTGTTCTACAGACCCACCCCATCCAACCTGCTCCACTCAGCTGGAGTCACTCCAAAGTGGTGTTCAATACATTTCATTCTGCAACCAGCACAAGTAGAAAGCTCTGTAGTTCAGGGGTCACTTCCATCCCAACAGATAGACTAGGGGCAGACATCTGGTCTGTCTGTAGGACCCTCCCACCAACAAAAGCTTCTCAGGAGACAATGTAGGGATATCACCCTGCAATTTGGTCCAACCTCAGCCCCAGTAGATGGGCTGAGGGCAGGCATCTGGCCTGACACAACTACAAACCCAAGACAGGCCTAGACTAGTCCTTAGTAACACAGGAGCCAAAATCTGCCCACAATAGGCAAAGAGAGTCATTGCAGGTGACTGTCCTAAAGGCAAACATGGCTCAACCACAACTGTAGGGCACATACAACACACACAGGAGACACCCCTGATGTTCCTCGTTCTAGTTTGAAGAGGGAACATTGCACTACAGGGTATTACAGGAACTCTTTGTCATAAGGCCACTATTTTCAAGATCCAGATATGTAGCAGACTTTCCTCATATGCAGAAACAAGTGCAGAGAGTTAGATAAAATGAGAACACAGAGGGATGTGTCCAAATGAAAGAACAGGGCAAAAATCACTGCAAAAGAGCTAAATGAAAGGGAGATAAGCAATATGCCTGATAGAAATTCAAAGTAATGGTCATAAAGATACTTAATGGATGATCTCAGTAAGACCTTCAACAAAGAGATGGAGAACATAAAAAAGAACCAATCAGAGATGAAGAACTCAGTAACAGAAATTAAAAATACACTAGAGGGAATAAACAGTAGATTAGAGAAAACAGAAGAATGGATAAGAGAGCTGGAAGACAGAGTAGTGGAAAACAACCAGTTTGAACAGCAGTATACACACACACACACACACACACACACACACACACACACACACAATGACATCATCAAGCTCAGTAACGTTCACATTAGAGGGATCCCAGAAAGAGAAGAAAGAGAAAAGGTAGCTAATGGCTCCTAAAATTAAGTTTTCACTTCTTTTTTGGGGAGAAGGGAACACCTCAATGCTTATCAACATTTTGAATATGAGACATCAAATTATATAGAATCAAATATTCTTAAGGGCCAAGAAAAGTGGCAATTGCTACTATACCTTCCTTTTCTCTTCCTCTATTTTCTTCCCTTTTCTTCTGTCTCTACACATCTTCATATGGTACTCTTTGTCTACCATTGATTTCTCTCAGTTTCCCCTTATTGTTATTATATGTTATAAAATATTTAAGCATTTCTGAAAATAGAAAATAATGCAGAAAAGCAATACTAAATTACTTGGGCTTATATGGGTTTTAAATTCCTGGCTTATGGGATCTATGGAAAAAGTTAGTTTTTATCTTATCTGTATGGCTAGTTGGAATTGACATGCTTTTTACACATTTTTTTTAAATACTAGTAGGTGAATTTTCTCAATGCCTGTTTGATATTTTGTTAAGTGAGAATTAACACACATCTTTGTAACACTGTCCAGACTGTAATTTTTTTTTCTTAAGTCTATAAAAGACTGAGTAAGAACATCTTAAATTACCTAAAATTCTTATTGTATTTACAAACAGGAAGACAGAGAAAAGCACTGCTAAGAAGGCAGACCTTCTGAAAGGGTTTTGGTTTAGTGAGTTAAAAAGAATACATAAAAATGGTTCAGAATATCTTCAGTAGTTGGGTTTATTTCTTATATAATCATCATTTAATTTGTGAAAAACAATAGAACAATCCTGATATTTCACTCTTTTAAGATTGTATGTGCCACAGAATCATAGATGAGGAAAGTCTTCACAGCATTTAGGAAGGGCTTCAAAGAGGAGGTGGTTCTTGAACTGTATAATGTAGTATCTTCTCATAGTATGAAGTTTTATAGGAAAAGGGAATAATATAAACCAAGGCACAAAGATTCAAATGTCTGATGTGTTTAAGAACATATGTTATGGGTACAGCATATCACAATAGGGAGGAATAATAGACACGTCTTGAAAGGAGAGCTGAGCCAAGCTGCAAAACACCTTGGATATTACTGTTAATACTGGTATAGTGCAGGAAATGCATTGCTTTAGGTATTTTAAATTATTTTCCTAAGTTTCCTAAGTTTCCAGAGTTTGTGCTCTTAACCACTATGCTATAGATCAGTGTATGGATAATAGTTTTTTTTTTTAATAAAGTACAAGCTAAGGACCAGGAAGCAAGTAATGATTGTGTAGGGTGGCATTCATTATAGGTGTTTGGGAGAAAGTAAACTTTGGATTGATACTTGTAGTCTTTTATTTTATGATAAGCGGAGAAGCACAAGGTAGCCAAAAGAAGAGTAAATACCTCATTTGATTCTTTGTCTTAAAGTAATTTTGCATTTTCTCTCTTCTTTTATACTACCCCCTTGTTCTTCATTCCCTTCTTCTTCCTCCCCCTCCTTCTTTCTTCTTCTTCTTCTTTTTTTTTTTTTTTTTTTTTTGCTTTCTCTTTCATTTGTATCTCATTTCTATCTTTATTTCTCTCTCTTATCAGGGGATGGGAATAGAGAGATAGGAATTCAAATCACAAAGCCATGATAACTTTGTTTACAGTTTAAAATAAGAAACAGTTGTTTCTAGGGTATATTTTGCAGTTAATAGACAAATAGAAATATATAACGTATTTCTAGATCAGATTTACAAACTACAAATGTTTCAGAATCTTTATTTCTCAAGAGAAATAAAGATTCTGAAACATTTGTAGTTTGTAAATCTGATCTAGAAATACGTTATATATTTCTATTTGTCTATTAACTGCAAAATATACCCTAGAAACAACTGTTTCTTATTTTAAACTGTAAACAAAGTTATCATGGCTTTGTGATTTGAATTCCTATCTCTCTATTCCCATCCCCTGATAAGAGAGAGAAATAAAGATAGAAATGAGATACAAATGAAAGAGAAAGCAAAAAAAAAAAAAAAAAAAAAGAAGAAGAAGAAGAAAGAAGGAGGGGGAGGAAGAAGAAGGGAATGAAGAACAAGGGGGTAGTATAAAAGAAGAGAGAAAATGCAAAATTACTTTAAGACAAAGAATCAAATGAGGTATTTACTCTTCTTTTGGCTACCTTGTGCTTCTCCGCTTATCATAAAATAAAAGACTACAAGTATCAATCCAAAGTTTACTTTCTCCCAAACACCTATAATGAATGCCACCCTACACAATCATTACTTGCTTCCTGGTCCTTAGCTTGTACTTTATTAAAAAAAAAAACTATTATCCATACACTGATCTATAGCATAGTGGTTAAGAGCACAAACTCTGGAAACTTAGGAAACTTAGGAAAATAATTTAAAATACCTAAAGCAATGCATTTCCTGCACTATACCAGTATTAACAGTAATATCCAAGGTGTTTTGCAGCTTGGCTCAGCTCTCCTTTCAAGACGTGTCTATTATTCCTCCCTATTGTGATATGCTGTACCCATAACATATGTTCTTAAACACATCAGACATTTGAATCTTTGTGCCTTGGTTTATATTATTCCCTTTTCCTATAAAACTTCATACTATGAGAAGATACTACATTATACAGTTCAAGAACCACCTCCTCTTTGAAGCCCTTCCTAAATGCTGTGAAGACTTTCCTCATCTATGATTCTGTGGCACATACAATCTTAAAAGAGTGAAATATCAGGATTGTTCTATTGTTTTTCACAAATTAAATGATGATTATATAAGAAATAAACCCAACTACTGAAGATATTCTGAACCATTTTTATGTATTCTTTTTAACTCACTAAACCAAAACCCTTTCAGAAGGTCTGCCTTCTTAGCAGTGCTTTTCTCTGTCTTCCTGTTTGTAAATACAATAAGAATTTTAGGTAATTTAAGATGTTCTTACTCAGTCTTTTATAGACTTAAGAAAAAAAAATTACAGTCTGGACAGTGTTACAAAGATGTGTGTTAATTCTCACTTAACAAAATATCAAACAGGCATTGAGAAAATTCACCTACTAGTATTTAAAAAAAATGTGTAAAAAGCATGTCAATTCCAACTAGCCATACAGATAAGATAAAAACTAACTTTTTCCATAGATCCCATAAGCCAGGAATTTAAAACCCATATAAGCCCAAGTAATTTAGTATTGCTTTTCTGCATTATTTTCTATTTTCAGAAATGCTTAAATATTTTATAACATATAATAACAATAAGGGGAAACTGAGAGAAATCAATGGTAGACAAAGAGTACCATATGAAGATGTGTAGAGACAGAAGAAAAGGGAAGAAAATAGAGGAAGAGAAAAGGAAGGTATAGTAGCAATTGCCACTTTTCTTGGCCCTTAAGAATATTTGATTCTATATAATTTGATGTCTCATATTCAAAATGTTGATAAGCATTGAGGTGTTCCCTTCTCCCCAAAAAAGAAGTGAAAACTTAATTTTAGGAGCCATTAGCTACCTTTTCTCTTTCTTCTCTTTCTGGGATCCCTCTAATGTGAACGTTACTGAGCTTGATGATGTCATTGTGTGTGTGTGTGTGTGTGTGTGTGTGTGTGTGTGTGTGTGTATACTGCTGTTCAAACTGGTTGTTTTCCACTACTCTGTCTTCCAGCTCTCTTATCCATTCTTCTGTTTTCTCTAATCTACTGTTTATTCCCTCTAGTGTATTTTTAATTTCTGTTACTGAGTTCTTCATCTCTGATTGGTTCTTTTTTATGTTCTCCATCTCTTTGTTGAAGGTCTTACTGAGATCATCCATTAAGTATCTTTATGACCATTACTTTGAATTTCTATCAGGCATATTGCTTATCTCCCTTTCATTTAGCTCTTTTGCAGTGATTTTTGCCCTGTTCTTTCATTTGGACACATCCCTCTGTGTTCTCATTTTATCTAACTCTCTGCACTTGTTTCTGCATATGAGGAAAGTCTGCTACATATCTGGATCTTGAAAATAGTGGCCTTATGACAAAGAGTTCCTGTAATACCCTGTAGTGCAATGTTCCCTCTTCAAACTAGAACGAGGAACATCAGGGGTGTCTCCTGTGTGTGTTGTATGTGCCCTACAGTTGTGGTTGAGCCATGTTTGCCTTTAGGACAGTCACCTGCAATGACTCTCTTTGCCTATTGTGGGCAGATTTTGGCTCCTGTGTTACTAAGGACTAGTCTAGGCCTGTCTTGGGTTTGTAGTTGTGTCAGGCCAGATGCCTGCCCTCAGCCCATCTACTGGGGCTGAGGTTGGACCAAATTGCAGGGTGATATCCCTACATTGTCTCCTGAGAAGCTTTTGTTGGTGGGAGGGTCCTACAGACAGACCAGATGTCTGCCCCTAGTCTATCTGTTGGGATGGAAGTGACCCCTGAACTACAGAGCTTTCTACTTGTGCTGGTTGCAGAATGAAATGTATTGAACACCACTTTGGAGTGACTCCAGCTGAGTGGAGCAGGTTGGATGGGGTGGGTCTGTAGAACACAGCACAGGGCACACTGTGTCAGTAAGCTATGAAGAGAATGTTCTCACTGTTTCCCATAGGTGTCTGGGTATCTAGACTGGAGGGTTGAGGGAATGGTGCTTGCCAACTCTTTTGTTCTTGGAGAAGTCTCCTAAAGATCTATGCACTTCCAGCACATGTTCTGAAATGAGAAAATTAATCTCTTTTCAATATACCATAGGTGCTTTTCTTTTTTATTATGTTTTGTTAGTCACCATAAAATATATCTTTAGTTTTTGATGTAGTGTGCCATGATTCATTGTTTGCATATAACACCAACAAAGTGCTTTTCTTTTCTTTCTTTCTTTCTTCTTTTTTTTTTTTTTGTCAGTAGATTAGAGTTTTAATAGTTATCGCAAAAGCAGAACAATCACTTGGGAGGGGTAGGGAGAGAAAGAGAGAATTATGAACAACTTTTTCAAGAATACAAATGCAATCTTCCACAAAGTTGTGTCAATACTGAAATTCACTTAATTCTACATGAATTCTCAAGAGCTACATCAATATGGAATTTCACTCAACTTCACTTGAGTTCTCAAATTTGAAATACTGGCTGATTCTCACTTTCTTTCTTTCTTTCTTGATTTCTTTTTTTCTTTCTTTATGTTATGTTAGTCACCATACAGTACATCATTAGTTTTTTTTTTATTTTAATATTTATTTTCAGCATAACAGTATTCATTGTTTTTTCACCACACCCAGTGCTCCATGCAATCTGTGCCCTCCCTTATACCCACCACCTGGTTCCCCCAACTTCCCACCCCCCACCCCTTCAAAACCCTCAGGTTGTTTTTCAGGGTCTGTAGTCTCTCATGGTTCACCTCCCCTTCCAGTTTCCCTCAACTCCCTTCTCCTCTCCATCTCCCCTTGTCCTCTATATTATTTGTTATGCTCCACAAATAAGTGAAACCATATGATACTTGACCCTCTCTGTTTGACTTATTTCACTCAGCATAATCTCTTCCAGTCCTGTCCATGTTGCTACAAAAGTTGGGTATTCATCCTTTCTGATGGAGGCATAATACTCCATAGTGTATATGGACCACATCTTCTTTATCCATTCATCCGTTGAAGGGCATCTTGGTTCTTTCCACAGTTTGGCGACCGTGGCCATTGCTGCTATAAACATTGGGGTACAGATGGCCCTTCTTTTCACTACGTCTGTATCTTTGGGGTAAATACCCAGTAGTGCAATTGCAGGGTCATAGGGAAGCTCTATTTTTAATTTCCTGAGGAATCTCCACACTGTTCTCCAAAGTGGCTGCACCAGTTTGCATTCCCACCAACAGTGTAAGAGGGTTCCCCTTTCTCCACATCCTCTCCAACACACGTTGTTTCCTGTCTTGCTAATTTTGGCCATTCTAACTGGTGTAAGGTGGTATCTCAATGTGGTTTTGATTTGAATCTCCCTAATGGCTAGTGATGCTGAACATTTTTTCATGTGTCTGGTAGCCATTTGTATGTCTTCATTGGAGAAGTGTCTGTTCATATCTTCTGCCCATTTTTTAATATGATTATCTGTTTTGTGTGTGTTGAGTTTGAGGAGTTCTTTATAGATCCTGGATATCAACCTTTT
This sequence comes from Gulo gulo luscus, assembly GCA_024510155.1. Taxonomy (NCBI): domain Eukaryota; kingdom Metazoa; phylum Chordata; class Mammalia; order Carnivora; family Mustelidae; genus Gulo; species Gulo gulo. Next base: position 8,702 of record JAJHUB010000460.1, on the reverse strand, counting down.
GTCTGTACTGTCATTTGCAAATATCTTCTCCCATTCCGTGGGTTGCCTCTTTGTTTTGTTGACTGTTTCTTTTGCTGTGCAGAAGCTTTTGATCTTGATGAAGTCCCAAAAGTTCATTTTCGCTTTTGTTTCCTTCACCTTTGGAGACATATCTTGAAAGAAGTTGCTGTGGCTGATATCAAAGAGGTTACTGCCTATGTTCTCCTCTAGGATTCTGATGGATTCCTGTCTCACGTTGAGGTCTTTTATCCATTTCGAGTTTATCTTTGTGTACGGTGTAAGAGAATGGTCGAGTTTAATTCTTCTACATATGGCTGTCCAATTTTCCCAGCACCATTTATTGAAGAGACTGTCTTTTTTCCACTGGATATTTTTTCCTGCTTTGTCGAAGATTATTTGACCATAGAGTTGAGGGTCCATATCTGGGCTCTCTACTCTGTTCCACTGGTCCACATATCTGTTTCTATGCCAGTACCATGCTGTCTTGGTGATCACAGCTTTGTAGTAAAGCTTGAAATCAGGTAACGTGATGCCACTAGTTTTATTTTTGTTTTTCAACATTTCCTTAGCAATTCGGGGTCTCTTCTGATTCCATACAAATTTTAGGATTATTTGCTCCAGCTCTTTGAAAAATACTGGTGGAATTTTGATTGGAATGGCATTAAAAGTATAGATTGCTCTGGGCAGTATAGACATTTTAACGATGTTTATTCTTCCGATCCAAGAGCATGGAATGGTCTTCCATCTTTTTGTGTCTTCTTCAATTTCTTTTAGGAGTGTTCTGTAGTTCCTCGAGTACAGATCTTTAACCTCTTTCGTTAGGTTTATTCCGAGGTATCTTATGGTTCTTGGTGCTATACTAAATGGAATTGATTCTCTAATTTGCCTTTCTGTATTTTCATTATTAGTGTATAAGAAAGCCACTGATTTCTGGACATTGACTTTGTATCCTGCCACATTACTGAATTGCTGTATGAGTTCTAGTAGTTTGGGGGTGGAGTCTTTTGGGTTTTCCATATAAAGAATCATGTCATCTGCAAAGAGAGAGAGTTTGACTTCTTCCTTGCCAATTTGGATACCTTTTATTTCTCTTTGTTGTCTGATTGCTGTTGCTAGGACTTCTAATACAATGTTGAACAAGAGTGGTGAGAGTGGGCATCCTTGTCGTGTTCCTGATCTCAACGGGAAGGCTGCAAGCTTTTTCCCATTAAGGATGATATTTGCTGTGGGTCTTTCATAGATAGATTTGATGAGGTTCAGGAATGTTCCCTCTATCCCTATACTTTGAAGTGTTTTAATCAGGAACGGATGCTGGATTTTGTCAAAAGCTTTTTCTGCATCAATTGAGAGGATCATGTGGTTCTTCTCTCTTCTCTTATTGATTTGTTCTATCACATTGATTGATTTGCGAATGTTGAACCATCCTTGTAACCCAGGGATGAATCCCACCTGGTCATGGTGGATAATCTTTTTAATGTGCTGTTGGATCCTGTTTGCTAGGATCTTGTTGAGAATCTTGGCATCCATATTCATCAATGATATTGGTCTGAAATTCTCCTTTTTGGTAGGGTCTTTGCCTGGTTTGGGGATCAGGGTAATGCTGGCTTCATAAAAAGAGTCTGGAAGTTTTCCTTCTGCTTCAATTTTTTGAAACAGCTTCAGGAGAATAGGTGTTATTTCTTCTTTGAAAGTTTGATAGAATTCCCCAGGGAATCCGTCGGGCCCTGGGCTCTTGTTTTTTGGGAGGTTTTTGATCACTGCTTCAATCTCGTTACTAGATATTGGTCTATTCAGGTTGTCAATTTCTTCCTGGTTCAATTTTGGGAGTTTGTAGTTTTCCAGGAATGCATCCATTTCATCTAGGTTGCTTAGTTTATTGGCATATAACTGTTGATAATAACTTCTGATGATTGTTTCTATTTCCTTGGTGTTAGTTGTGATCTCTCCATTTTCATTCATAATTTTATGAATTTGGGCTTTCTCTCTTTTCTTTTGGATTAGTGTGGCCAATGGTTTATCGATCTTATTGATTCTTTCAAAAAACCAGCTTCTAGTTTCATTGATACGTTCTACTGTATCTCTGATTTCTACCTCATTGATCTCTGCTCTAATCTTGATTATTTCCCTTCTTATGCGTGGGGTTGGTTTGATTTGTTGTTGATTCTCCAGTTCTTTAAGGTGTAGAGACAGCTGGTGTATTCTGGATTTTTCAACTTTTTTGAGGGAGGCTTGGATGGCTATGTATTTCCCCCTTAGGACCGCCTTTCCTGTATCCCATAGGTTTTGGAGTGAAGTGTCTTCATTCTCATTGGTTTCCATAAATTGTTTAAGATATTCTTTGATCTCCTGTTTGATCCAAGCATTCTTAAGCAAGGTGGTCTTTAGCTTCCAGGTGTTTGAGTTCCTTCTGAACTTTTCCTTGTGATTGAGCTCCAGTTTCAAAGCATTGTGATCTGAGAATATGCAGGGAATCATCTCAGTCTTTTGGTATCGGTTGAGCCCTGATTTGTGACCCAGTATGTGGTCTATTCTGGAGAAGGTTCCATGTGCACTTGAGAAGAATGAGTATTCTGTTGTTTTAGGGTGGAATGTTCTGTATATATCTACGAGGTCCATCTGGTCCAATGTGTCATTCAATGCTCTTATTTCTTTATTGATTTTCTGCTTCGATGATCTGTCTATTTCTGAGAGAGGCATATTAAGATCTCCTACTATTAATGTATTCATATCAATATGACTCTTTATCTTGATTAATAGTTTTCTTATGTAGTTGGCTGCTCCCACATTGGGGGCGTAGATATTTACAATTGTTAGATCATCTTGGTGGATAGTCCCTTTAAGAATGATGTAGTGTCCTTCTGTATCTCTGACTACCGTCTTTAGTTTAAAATCTAATTTATCTGATATGAGAATCGCTACCCCAGCCTTCTTTTGAGGCCCATTGGCATGAAAGATGCTTCTCCATCCCTTCACTTTCAGTCTGGGTGTATCTTTAGGTTCAAAATGGGTCTCTTGTAGACAACATATGGATGGGTCCTGTCGTTTTATCCAATCTGCAACCCTGTGTCGTTTTATGGGCGCATTTAGGCCATTCACATTGAGAATGATTATTGAGAGATACGTTTTTATTGACATTGTGTTATCTTTGACGTCTTTCTTTCTGTCGATTGTCTCTATATTTCTGTTCAATGCTATTCTTAGGGTTTTTCCTCTTTTATAGAACCCCCCTTAATATTTCCTGCAGTGTCGGCTTGGTGGTTGCATAGTCTTTTAAGCCTTGCCGGTCTTGGAAACTCTTTATCTCTCCATCCATTTTGAATGTCAGTCTTGCTGGATAAAGTATTCTTGGCTGCATGTTCTTCTCATTGAGCACCATGAATATATCTTGCCATCCCTTTCTGGCTTGCCAGGTCTCTGTGGACAGGTCTGACGTTATTCTGATGGGCTTTCCTCTGTATGTAAGGAGCTTCTTTGTCCTGGCGGCTTTCAAGAGATTGTATCTACAGTTATGATTCCTCAATTTTACTATGAGGTGCCTGGATGTTGTTTTGGAATTTATAATCTTGAGGGGAGACCTTTCTGCTTCTAGTACATGAACACTTGTTCCATTTGCCAGATTGGCAAAATTTTCATGAAGGACTTGTTCCACTATATCTTCTAGACTTCTTTCTTTCTCCTCCCCTTCAGGGATTCCAATAATTCTGACGTTGGAACATTTCATGGCATCATTTATTTCCCTGATTCTGTTTTCGTGGCTTCTAAGCTGTTTGTTTCAGGCTTCCTCCTGATCCTTTCTCTCTATCTGTTTGTCCTCCAGATCACTAATTCTATCTTCTGTCTCAGTTACCCTAGCTTTTAGAGAATTTAGGTTAGATTGGAACTCATTGAGAGCATTGTGAACCTCATCCCTGGTGGCCTTCAGCTCTGCCCTGACATTATGAACATCATCCCTGGTCGCTTTCAATTCTGCCTTAATTAATTCCGTTTGGTCATCCATGGCTTTCTCCAGCCTAGCTATTGCCTGGATAATTGTTAGCCTGAATTCTCTTTCCGACATATTGTCTATGTTAATAGCCGTTAGCTCTGTTGCGGAAGGCCCATCCTCTGTATTTTTCTTCTGTTGGGGATTCCTCCTCCTAGTCATTTTGGTGAGAGATGACTGGACAGATGTAGCTGGATATATCGACCGTGGTGCAGTCAAGGTGCCCCCTAGAACGCTTCTGAGCACTCAGGATTCCCCACCCAAATGAGAGAAAAAAGAAAAGAAAAAGAAGAAAGAGAGAGAGAGAGAGACAGGAAAAAAAGGGAAGATAAAAGAGAAGGTTCGGCCCAAATGGACCCCAGGGTAAGATTTATGACGTATACAAACAAAAACAGACAAACAAAAAGACTGATAAAAGTATATGACAAGAGAAAAAATATATATATAGGCAGAAAAAGTAAGAACCTTGTTAAAAAGAACCCCAAGTATAATATTTATATACTATCAGGACAAACATAAATACACAGAGACACTGGCAGAAGAAAAAGATGGGAGCATGGTTATAGATTCTCAGTGTGGGCAAGGAAGGTTATTTTGATTCTTCCTGTATGTTATCTTGATATCTTTGTTAAAGGACTGAACTTTCCTAAGATAAAAGGGGGATTAAAAATTGGTTTACCTATAGGGGTAGCATTGATTGGAGAAAGGGGGTTACCTTGAAGTTTAACTCTATATGAATATTAGAAAATAAAAATTAAAAAAGGAATAAACTGGACTAAACTAAACTAAAAATTTTTTTAAAAAAAAATTTAAAAAATAAAAAAGCAAAAGAAAAACACGTGTATGTATCAAAAAATTCAGGTTAGAAGTTTATTATGGAATTTGATGTACTGGACATCTCACTGTGATGGTAAATAGGTAAAAAAAAATTATCTATATCAAAAAAGAAAAGAAAAAAAAAATGAACCAGAATAGTGGGAATGAGTTAAAAGTAAAAGTTGTATCTATGAAGTAGTGGTGGTTGTTCTCTTGTAGTCTTTTTTTTTTTTTTTTTCTTTCCTGATTTGTTTTCTGGGGGAGGGGCTGCCACGTGGGTTTTCAGTCAGTGATGTTCCCTGAGTTAAGTCCTCCAGCCCGGCTCAAGGGGGTGGGCTCTGAGGAAAACAGTTTTTTCAGGCTTTTGTTCTCTGGAGGTTTTTATGTTTGTTCACTTCTTTTCTCTCGCCTTGACAGCTTTTGATGGTTTTTGGAGGTTTAGAGGAAAACAAACTGCACCCCGACCTCCCTCTCAGAGATAAGCCTCAGTCTGCTCCCCTGCAGGTGCTGCACCCGCTGGGCCGCTGGCAGAGCAGGTTCTGAGTCGAGGTCCCTGAGGACGCAGGATCTCCTGCTTGTACGCAAAACCCCAGCAGCGGTGGCTGTCTGGGCAGCTCCAGACTGCCAGAGAGGTTCCAAGCAGCGATCGCACAAAGAGATTTTCCCGCTGGCCGGGGCTGGGACTGCCTGGTCTTTCCAGGTCTAAGGGTGCAGGGCTTGCGCGCACCTCTCCCAGGGGAGGTTGTGGGGTGCGGGACGGCGGGGGTCCCAGAGCACCAGGCTGGGCGTTCGTGCACCTCTCTCAGGGGAGGGTGAGGCGCGCGTGCGCGCGCGCGTGTGTATCTCAGGCAAGGTGCACTTTCTGCCGTCTGGTGTGGCTCCCGGCCCCTCACGGGAGCCGGACTCCACTCGTTCTCGGGCGCGCTGGCGGCTCAGGGACCAAGTCCTGGTTTCTCCGCCGCACTCTCTCTGGCTCAGCACCAGGGGAGGCTGTCCTGGGTCCGGGGACTGAAGCCCCTGTCCCTAGCCGCCCCAATTCCCACAATTTCCCCCCCGTGATCCTTTGCTCTTTTGAGTGCTTTCAGCCAGACTCCAAGTTAATGCTGGTCCCCAGATGCAGGGCACTCTCGTTTTGGGGTATTATTTTCCAATCGGTCGCCTCTGGTGGCTCCCTCCCCCTTTTGTTTATCTTCCGATATCAGTCCCATGTTCCCACTCCACTCCACTTTACCTGCCCACTGGCGTCTTCTGCCCCCTGTAGAGATCCAGACGTGTATAATTCTGATCTCAGGCTGATTTCATGGGTGATCGGAGTTCTTTGGTAGGTAATCAGCTCACTTTAGGGTACAGGTTGAAAAGGCGCCTCCTCCTACTTCCCCGCCATCTTGTCTCCATCATTAGTTTTTGGTGTAGTGTTCCATGATTCACTGTTTGCATATAACACCCAGTGGTCCATGCAATCCATGCCCTCCTTAACATCCATTACCAGGCTCACCCATCCCCTCACACCCCTCCCTTCTAAAACCCTCAGTTTGTTTCCCAGAGTCCACAGTCTATGATGGTTTTTCTCCCAATAGGTGCTTTTCAAATTGCAGCTTCTATGCTGTATCTTGGTGAGGTTGTTATGCTGTCCCTTGAAGAGTAAAAACTCAGTTTTCTATCACCTTTAGTTCTCCCAAAGCTGAGCCCACTGATTTTAAAAGTACCTGGAGTTAATAGAGAACAAACTGATGGTTAACAGAGGGGAGGTGGGGGGGTGGAGGAAGGGGATGGGTTAAATAGGTGATGGGGATTAAGGAGGTCACTTGTGATGAGCATTGAGTGTTATATGTAAGTGTTGAATCACCAAATTCTACACCTTAATCTCATCTTACACTCTATGTTAACTAACTGGAATTAAAATAAAAACTTAGTGGAAAAAATAAAATACCTTGAGTTAAGCCCACTGGCTTTCAAAGCTGAATGTTATGAGGATTCATCTTCCTAGTGCAGGTCCCCTGTGTCTGGGGTGCTTGGTGTGAGGTTTGTTCTTCTCCCTTCCCTGTGTTTGTGGTGTCCCTCCTGTTTGTGATTAGTCTCCCCAAGAGTTTGGTTCCTGACCAGGTCTCCACCCCTCCTACCATATTTGATGCGGCTTCTTCTCTATGATGTACTATAGAGAGTCTGTTCTGCCAGTCTTTGGGTTGTTTTTTAAGATGTACTGATGTGGCAGTAAGCTATGGGTATCTGTGGGATGAGATTCGTTTAGTATTCTCCTACTCCACCATCTTTCCAGGCTATTTTTGAAGATTTCTAATATGTAAAATACAGTTGTTCTTTTTGTTTTGTTTTGTTTTGCTTTGTTTTTGTTTTTATTTACTGCTTGTTATTTTCTTTTATTTTTTGAAGTATAGTTTATATACAATGTTATATTAGTTTCAGGTGTACAACATAGTAATTTGACAATTCTATACATTACACAATGCTCATCACAATGTAGTTACCATCTGTCACCATCAAGTTATTATGATATATTGAGACCACGACTTACTTTCCAGTAAGAGTGAGGCTGAATTTCTTTCTTTTTTTTTCCTTATGATTTATTTATTTATTTCAGAGAGAGAGAGAGAGAGAGGATGAGCACCAGTGCAGGGAGGGAGACAGGGAGAGGAAGAGAGAGAATTTCAAGCAGACTCCCTGCTGAGTGCAGAGTCTGACAACCTGGGGCTTGATCCCAGGACCATGAGATCATTACCTGGGCTGAAATGAAGAGTTGGATGCTTAAAAACTGAGAGGTTAACTTTCTAATGCCAGGGTCCCAGGCTTTAAATGTATCTCCTAAAACACACATTCTGTTCTCTTATATAAACTACATCACTAACAGCATTTCAACACCCTGAATGTACATTTTTTTTTAAGATTTTATTTATTTATTTGACAGACAGAGAACACAAGTAGGCAGAGAGGCAGGCAGAGAGAGAGAGAGGAGCAGGCTCCCCACTGAGCAGAGAGCCTGATGCGGGGCTCGATGTACATATAAAAATATGTACATATTTTTAAAGTACATAGTACACAGTATGTATCCTTTGTCTAATGTCGCTAAAACCTTGGACTTCCCGCCAGAGAGTACTGCCGGATATTTGTATATTTGTAGAGTCTTGCCTGTTTGTATAGTCTTGCCTGTTAAAAGAAACACAATGTAGCAGTAGTGGAAAATGAAATTAAAATTTGTTGGGGAATGTAGCAGGAAAAGAACATGATTTCAAACAGATTACAGTAGTCATTATAATTATTATTAAGGTTCTGCTAGTATTTTCTTCAAGTAGGATTACTATGTTCTCAAAAGGGTGTGGATTATTAGTGTGCTGAAAAATTATAGTTACCTAAAATAATAAAGTATGAGATATTTTAAAAGATTACAAGCATAATTATGTACTTTTTAAAAATGGATGTCTCCTGTAAAGTTTCAGCATGTTTGAGAGTAATATGCAGTGTATAAAGGTTCATGTTAATGTCATCTAAAATAGTACATTGGGCTTAATATTTAACTGCATTTTAATAATTTAGGAGAAAAGTAAATAAATCATTTAAATAGTTTCTCCTACCTTGAAAATAGTTTAAGTTGACTTGGTTTGTATATCAATCAGTTAGCATTATATTGATATCAACTAATTAAATAACAGTGATGGCACTGTTTCTATAACTCAGGAATGAAGGGTATTTCTCAATTCTTCCTTAAAAACAGTCCTTTAAGCTTAATTACAAAAGCTTGAGGTGTAACTGGAGTAATACATATTATTGTTAGTAATCATACTAGAACTTATGCATCTAATTATCTGAGCTACCACTTGATGTAGTCAACTTGTAAGGTTATATGCTTATTATTATTACCAATTTAGTTACCATGTGACAGTTATAAAGGAAG
>JAJHUB010000459.1:0-26638 GCA_024510155.1 Gulo gulo luscus | reverse complement strand
CAGTGGAGGATAGAAGATAGAAGAAGGACGAACTCTGGAGTGGATGGATTCTGTGAGATCAGTGCAGGCACTGCGGCTCTTCGGTTTCCCAAAGCCTATAGAGGGAGAACACAAACTTTGCTCCTCCCTACCCTGTACCTCTCTCAATGCTTAGAAATTCATGATGAATGTGCGCATAAGGACAGACTCGTCCCATGTTGGAGGCAGTCGAAGGATGGAAACAGTGGCATCTGCCTCTGTTGAAAACATGCAGACTGGCGTACTCGGCCTAGTCTCGCACGTCCATACCGGGCGCCATGGGAAGGTCTGTATTCCTTGAAAGAGGGTCAGGCGGACCCCCACTCGTGGCAGTGTCCTCCCAGTGGAGGAAAGAAGATAGAAGAAGGACGGACTCTGGACAGGTTGGATTCTGTGAGTTCAGTGCAGGCACTGCGGCTCTTCGGTTTCCCAAAACCTATAAAGGGAGAACACGAACTTTGCTCCTCCCTACCCTGTACCTCTCTCAAAGCTTAAACATTCGTGATGAATGTGTGCGTAAGGACCGACTCGTCCCAGTTTGGAGGCAGTCGAAGGATGGAAACAGTGGCATCTGCCTCTGTTGAAAACATGCAGACTGGCGTACTTGGCCTAGCCTCGCACGTCCATACCGGTGGCCATGGGAAGGTCTGTGTTCCATGAAAGAGGGTCAGGTGGATCCCCACTCATGGCAGTGTCCTCTCAGTGGAGGAAAGAAGATAGAAGAAGGACGGACTCTGGACAGGTTGGATTCTGTGAGTTCAGTGCAGGCACTGCGGCTCTTCGGTTTCCCAAAACCTATATAGGGAGAAAACGAACTTTGCTCCTCCCTACCCTGTACCTCTCTCAAAGCTTAAACATTCGTGAAGAATGTGTGCGTAAGGAACGACTCGTCCCACTTTGGAGGCAGACGAAGGATGGAAACAGTGGCATCTGCCTCTTTTGAAAACATTCAGACTGGCGGACTCGGCCTAGTCTCGCACGTCCAGACCAGTGGCCATGGGAAGGTCTTTGTTCCGAGAAAGAGCATCAGACGGACCCCCACTCGTGGCAGTTTCTTCCCAGTGGAGGAAAGAAGATAGAAGAACGACGGACTCTGCACAGGTTGGATTCTGTGAGTTCAGTGCAGGCACTGCGGCTCTTCGGTTTCCCAAAACCTATAGAGGGAGTACACGAACTTTGCTCCTCCTTACCCTGTACCACTCTCAATGCTTAGAAATTCGTGATGAATGAGTGCGTAAGGACCGACTCGTCCCAGTTTGGAGGCAGTCGAAGGATGGAAACAGTGGCATCTGCCTCTGTTGAAAACATGCAGACTGGCGGACTCGGCCTAGTCTCGCACGTCCAAAGCGGTGGCCATGGGAAGGTCTGTGTTCCGTGAAAGAGGTTCAGGCGGATCCCCACTCGTGGCAGTGTCCTCCCAGTGGAGGATAGAAGATAGAAGAAGGACGAACTCTGCAGTGGATGGATTCTGTGAGTTCAGTGCAGGCACTGCGGCTCTTCGGTTTCCCAAAGCCTATAGAGGGAGAACACGAACTTTGCTCCTCCCTGCCCTGTACCTCTCTCAACGCTTAGAAATTCGTGATGAATGTGCGCATAAGGACAGACTCGTCCCATGTTGGAGGCAGTCGAAGGATGGAAACAGTGGCATCTGCCTCTGTTGAAAACATGCAGACTGGCGTACTCGGCCTAGCCTCGCACGTCCATACCGGTGGCCATGGGAAGGTCTGTGTTCCATGAAAGAGGGTCAGGTGGATCCCCACTCATGGCAGTGTCCTCTCAGTGGAGGAAAGAAGATAGAAGAAGGACGGACTCTGGACAGGTTGGATTCTGTGAGTTCAGTGCAGGCACTGCGGCTCTTCGGTTTCCCAAAACCTATATAGGGAGAACACGAACTTTGCTCCTCCCTACCCTGTACCTCTCTCAAAGCTTAAACATTCGTGAAGAATGTGTGCGTAAGGACCGACTCGTCCCACTTTGGAGGCAGACGAAGGATGGAAACAGTGGCATCTGCCTCTTTTGAAAACATGCAGACTGGCGGACTCGGCCTAGTCTCGCACGTCCAGACCAGTGGCCATGGGAAGGTCTTTGTTCCGAGAAAGAGCATCAGACGGACCCCCACTCGTGGCAGTTTCTTCCCAGTGGAGGAAAGAAGATAGAAGAACGACGGACTCTGGACAGGTTGGATTCTGTGAGTTCAGCGCAGGCACTGCGGCTCTTTCGGTTTCCCAAAGCCTATAGGGGGAGAACACGAACTTTGCTCCTCCCTACCCTGTACCTCTCTCAACGCTTAGAAATTCGTGATGAATGTGCGCATAAGGACAGACTCGTCCCATTTTGGAGGCAGTCGAAGGATGGAAACAGTGGCATCTGCCTCTGTTGAAAACATGCAGACTGGCGTACTCGGCCTAGTCTCGCACGTCCATACCGGTGGCCATGGGAAGGTCTTTGTTCCGTGAAAGAGCGTCAGGCGGACCCCCACTCGTGGCAGTGTCCTCCCAGTGGAGGAAAGAAGATAGAAGAAGGACGGACTCTAGACAGGTTGGTTTCTGTGAGTTCAGTGCAGGCACTGCGGCTCTTCGGTTTCCCAAAACCTATATTGGTAGAACACGAACTTTGCTCCTCCCTACCCTGTACCTCTCTCAAAGCTTAAACATTCGTGATGAATGTGTGCGTAAGGACCGACTCGTCCCAGTTTAGAGGCAGTCGAAGGATGGAAACAGTCGCATCTGTCTCTGTTGAGAACATGCAGACTGGCGTACTCGGACTAGTCTCGCAGGTCCATACCGGTAGTCATGGGAAAGTCTTTGTTCCGTGAAAGAGCGTCAGGCGGACCCCCACTCGTGGCAGTGTCCTCCCAGTGGAGGAAAGAAGATAGAAGAAGGACGGACTCTGGACAGGTTGGTTTCTGTGAGTTCAGTGCAGGCACTGCGGCTCTTCGGTTTCCCAAAACCAATAGAGGGAGAACACGATCTTTGCTCCTCCCTACCTTGTACATCTCTCAAAGCTTAGAAATTCGAGATGAATGTGTGCGTAAGGACCGACTCGTCACAGTTTGGAGTCAGTCGAAGGATGGAGACAGTGGCATCTGCCTCTGTTGAAAACATGCAGACTGGCGTACTCGGCCTAGTCTCGCACGTCCATAGCGGTGGCCATGGGAAGGTGTGTGTTCCGTGAAAGAGCGTCAGGTGGACCCCCACTCGTGGCAGGGTCCTCCCAGTGGAGGAAAGAAGATAGAAGAAGGACGGACTCTGCACAGGTTGGATTCTGTGAGTTCAGTGCAGGCACTGCGGCTCTTCGGTTTCCCAAAACCTATAAAGGGAGAACACGAACTTTGCTCCTCCCTACCCTGTACCTCTCTCAAAGCTTAAACATTCGTGATGAATGTGTGCGTAAGGACCGACTCGTCCCAGTTTGGAGGCAGTCGAAGGATGGAAACAGTGGCATCTGCCTCTGTTGAAAACATGCAGACTGGCGTACTCGGACTAGTCTCGCACGTCCATACAGGTGGCCATGGGAAGGTCTTTGTTCCGTGAAAGAGCGTCAGGCGGACCCCCACTCGTGGCAGTGTCCTCCCAGTGGAGGAAAGAAGATAGAAGAAGGACGGACTCTGGACAGGTTGGTTTCTGTGAGTTCAGTGCAGGCACTGCGGCTCTTCGGTTTCCCAAAACCAATAGAGGGAGAACACGATCTTTGCTCCTCCCTACCTTGTACCTCTCTCAAAGCTTAGAAATTCGAGATGAATGTGTGTGTAAGGTTCGACTCGTCCCACTTTGGAGGCAGTCGAAGGATGGAAACAGTGGCATCTGCCTCTGTTGAAAACATGCAGACTGGCGTACTTAGCCTAGTCTCGCACGTCCAGACCGGTGGCCATGGGAAGGTCTGTGTTCCGTGAAAGAGGTTCAGGCGGATCCCCACTCGTGGCAGTGTCCTCCCAGTGGAGGATAGAAGATAGAAGAAGGACGAACTCTGGAGTGGATGGATTCTGTGAGATCAGTGCAGGCACTGCGGCTCTTCGGTTTCCCAAAGCCTATAGAGGGAGAACACAAACTTTGCTCCTCCCTACCCTATACCTCTCTCAATGCTTAGAAATTCATGATGAATGTGCGCATAAGGACAGACTCGTCCCATGTTGGAGGCAGTCGAAGGATGGAAACAGTGGCATCTGCCTCTGTTGAAAACATGCAGACTGGCGTACTCGGCCTAGCCTCGCACGTCCATACCGGTGGCCATGGGAAGGTCTGTGTTCCATGAAAGAGGGTCAGGTGGATCCCCACTCATGGCAGTGTCCTCTCAGTGGAGGAAAGAAGATAGAAGAAGGACGGACTCTGGACAGGTTGGATTCTGTGAGTTCAGTGCAGGCACTGCGGCTCTTCGGTTTCCCAAAACCTATATAGGGAGAACACGAACTTTGCTCCTCCCTACCCTGTACCTCTCTCAAAGCTTAAACATTCGTGAAGAATGTGTGCGTAAGGACCGACTCGTCCCAGTTTGGAGGCAGACGAAGGATGGAAACAGTGGCATCTGCCTCTTTTGAAAACATGCAGACTGGCGGACTCGGCCTAGTCTCGCACGTCCAGACCGGTGGCCATGGGAAGGTCTGTGTTCCGAGAAAGAGCATCAGACGGACCCCCACTCGTGGCAGTTTCTTCCCAGTGGAGGAAAGAAGATAGAAGAACGACGTACTCTGGACAGGTTGGATACTGTGAGTTCAGCGCAGGCACTGCGGCTCTTCGGTTTCCCAAAACCTATAGAGGGAGTACACGAACTTTGCTCCTCCTTACCCTGTAACTCTCTCAACGCTTAGAAATTCGTGATGAATGAGTGCGTAAGGACCGACTCGTCCCAGTTTGGAGGCAGTCGAAGGATGGAAACAGTGGCATCTGCCTCTGTTGAAAACATGCAGACTGGCGGACTCGGCCTAGTCTCGCACGTCCATAGCGGTGGCCATGGGAAGGTGTGTGTTCCGTGAAAGAGCGTCAGGTGGACCCCCACTCGTGGCAGGGTCCTCCCAGTGGAGGAAAGAAGATAGAAGAAGGACGGACTCTGCACAGGTTGGATTCTGTGAGTTCAGTGCAGGCACTGCGGCTCTTCGGTTTCCCAAAACCTATAAAGGGAGAACACGAACTTTGCTCCTCCCTACCCTGTACCTCTCTCAAAGCTTAAACATTCGTGATGAATGTGTGCGTAAGGACCGACTCGTCCCAGTTTGGAGGCAGTCGAAGGATGGAAACAGTGGCATCTGCCTCTGTTGAAAACATGCAGACTGGCGTACTCGGACTAGTCTCGCACGTCCATACAGGTGGCCATGGGAAGGTCTTTGTTCCGTGAAAGAGCGTCAGGCGGACCCCCACTCGTGGCAGTGTCCTCCCAGTGGAGGAAAGAAGATAGAAGAAGGACGGACTCTGGACAGGTTGGTTTCTGTGAGTTCAGTGCAGGCACTGCGGCTCTTCGGTTTCCCAAAACCAATAGAGGGAGAACACGATCTTTGCTCCTCCCTACCTTGTACCTCTCTCAAAGCTTAGAAATTCGAGATGAATGTGTGTGTAAGGATCGACTCGTCCCACTTTGGAGGCAGTCGAAGGATGGAAACAGTGGCATCTGCCTCTGTTGAAAACATGCAGACTGGCGTACTTAGCCTAGTCTCGCACGTCCAGACCGGTGGCCATGGGAAGGTCTGTGTTCCGTGAAAGAGGTTCAGGCGGATCCCCACTCGTGGCAGTGTCCTCCCAGTGGAGGATAGAAGATAGAAGAAGGACGAACTCTGGAGTGGATGGATTCTGTGAGATCAGTGCAGGCACTGCGGCTCTTCGGTTTCCCAAAGCCTATAGAGGGAGAACACAAACTTTGCTCCTCCCTACCCTGTACCTCTCTCAATGCTTAGAAATTCATGATGAATGTGCGCATAAGGACAGACTCGTCCCATGTTGGAGGCAGTCGAAGGATGGAAACAGTGGCATCTGCCTCTGTTGAAAACATGCAGACTGGCGTACTCGGCCTAGTCTCGCACGTCCATACCGGTGGCCATGGGAAGGTCTGTGTTCCTTGAAAGAGGGTCAGGCGGACCCCCACTCGTGGCAGTGTCCTCCCAGTGGAGGAAAGAAGATAGAAGAAGGACGGACTCTGGACAGGTTGGATTCTGTGAGTTCAGTGCAGGCACTGCGGCTCTTCGGTTTCCCAAAACCTATAAAGGGAGAACACGAACTTTGCTCCTCCCTACCCTGTACCTCTCTCAAAGCTTAAACATTCGTGATGAATGTGTGCGTAAGGACCGACTCGTCCCAGTTTGGAGGCAGTCGAAGGATGGAAACAGTGGCATCTGCCTCTGTTGAAAACATGCAGACTGGCGTACTCGGCCTAGCCTCGCACGTCCATACCGGTGGCCATGGGAAGGTCTGTGTTCCATGAAAGAGGGTCAGGTGGATCCCCACTCATGGCAGTGTCCTCTCAGTGGAGGAAAGAAGATAGAAGAAGGACGGACTCTGGACAGGTTGGATTCTGTGAGTTCAGTGCAGGCACTGCGGCTCTTCGGTTTCCCAAAACCTATATAGGGAGAACACGAACTTTGCTCCTCCCTACCCTGTACCTCTCTCAAAGCTTAAACATTCGTGAAGAATGTGTGCGTAAGGACCGACTCGTCCCAGTTTGGAGGCAGACGAAGGATGGAAACAGTGGCATCTGCCTCTTTTGAAAACATGCAGACTGGCGGACTCGGCCTAGTCTCGCACGTCCAGACCGGTGGCCATGGGAAGGTCTGTGTTCCGAGAAAGAGCATCAGACGGACCCCCACTCGTGGCAGTTTCTTCCCAGTGGAGGAAAGAAGATAGAAGAACGACGGACTCTGGACAGGTTGGATACTGTGAGTTCAGCGCAGGCACTGCGGCTCTTCGGTTTCCCAAAACCTATAGAGGGAGTACACGAACTTTGCTCCTCCTTACCCTGTACCTCTCTCAACGCTTAGAAATTCGTGATGAATGAGTGCGTAAGGACCGACTCGTCCCAGTTTGGAGGCAGTCGAAGGATGGAAACAGTGGCATCTGCCTCTGTTGAAAACATGCAGACTGGCGGACTCGGCCTAGTCTCGCACGTCCAGACCGGTGGCCATGGGAAGGTCTGTGTTCCGTGAAAGAGGTTCAGGCGGATCCCCACTCGTGGCAGTGTCCTCCCAGTGGAGGATAGAAGATAGAAGAAGGACGAACTCTGCAGTGGATGGATTCTGTGAGTTCAGTGCAGGCACTGCGGCTCTTCGGTTTCCCAAAGCCTATAGAGGGAGAACACGAACTTTGCTCCTCCCTACCCTGTACCTCTCTCAACGCTTAGAAATTCGTGATGAATGTGCGCATAAGGACAGACTCGTCCCATTTTGGAGGCAGTCGAAGGATGGAAACAGTGGCATCTGCCTCTGTTGAAAACATGCAGACTGGCGTACTCGGACTAGTCTCGCACGTCCATACCGGTGGCCATGGGAAGGTCTTTGTTCCGTGAAAGAGCGTCAGGCGGACCCCCACTCGTGGCAGTGTCCTCCCAGTGGAGGAAAGAAGATAGAAGAAGGACGGACTCTGGACAGGTTGGTTTCTGTGAGTTCAGTGCAGGCACTGCGGCTCTTCGGTTTCCCAAAACCAATAGAGGGAGAACACGATCTTTGCTCCTCCCTACCCTGTACCTCTCTCAAAGCTTAAAATTCGTGATGAATGTGTGCGTAAGGACCGACTCGTCCCAGTTTGGAGGCAGTCGAAGGATGGAAACAGTGGCATCTGCCTCTGTTGAAAACATGCAGACTGGCGTACTCGGCCTAGTCTCGCACGTCCAGACCGGTGGCCATGGGAAGGTCTGTGTTCCGTGAAAGAGGTTCAGGCGGATCCCCACTCGTGGCAGTGTCCTCCCAGTGGAGGAAAGAAGATAGAAGAAGGACGAACTCTGGACAGGATGGATTCTGTGAGTTCAGTGCAGGCACTGCGGCTCTTCGGTTTCCCAAAGCCTATAGAGGGAGAACACGAACTTTGCTCCTCCCTACCCTGTACCTCTCTCAATGCTTAGAAATTCGTGATGAATGTGCGCATAAGGACAGACTCGTCCCATGTTGGAGGCAGTCGAAGGATGGAAACAGTGGCATCTGCCTCTGTTGAAAACATGCAGACTGGCGTACTCGGCCTAGTCTCGCACGTCCATACCGGTGGCCATGGGAAGGTCTGTGTTCCGTGAAAGAGGGTCAGGCGGATCCCCACTCGTGGCAGTGTCCTCCCAGTGGAGGAAAGAAGATAGAAGAAGGACGGACTCTGGACAGGTTGGATTCTGTGAGTTCAGTGCAGGCACTGCGGCTCTTCGGTTTCCCAAAACCTATATAGGGAGAACACGAACTTTGCTCCTCCCTACCCTGTACCTCTCTCAAAGCTTAAACATTCGTGATGAATGTGTGCGTAAGGACCGACTCGTCCCAGTTTGGAGGCAGTCGAAGGATGGAAACAGTGGCATCTGCCTCTGTTGAAAACATGCAGACTGGCGTACTCGGCCTAGTCTCGCACGTCCATACCGGTGGCCATGGGAAGGTCTGTGTTCCGAGAAAGAGCGTCAGGCGGACCCCCACTCGTGGCAGTGTCCTCCCAGTGGAGGAAAGAAGATAGAAGAAGGACGGACTCTGGACAGGTTGGATTCTGTGAGTTCAGTGCAGGCACTGCGGCTCTTCGGTTTCCCAAAACCTATAGAGGGAGAACACGAACTTTGCTCCTCCCTACCCTGTACCTCTCTCAATGCTTAGAAATTCGTGATGAATGTGTGCGTAAGGACCGACTCGTCCCACTTTGGAGGCAGTCGAAGGATGGAAACAGTGGCATCTGCCTCTGTTGAAAACATGCAGACTGGCGGACTCGGCCTAGTCTCGCACGTCCATAGCGGTGGCCATGGGAAGGTCTGTGTTCCGTGAAAGAGGTTCAGGCGGATCCCCACTCGTGGCAGTGTCCTCCCAGTGGAGGATAGAAGATAGAAGAAGGACGAACTCTGGCAGTGGATGGATTCTGTGAGTTCAGTGCAGGCACTGCGGCTCTTCGGTTTCCCAAAGCCTATAGAGGGAGAACACGAACTTTGCTCCTCCCTACCCTGTACCTCTCTCAATGCTTAGAAATTCATGATGAATGTGCGCATAAGGACAGACTCGTCCCATGTTGGAGGCAGTCGAAGGATGGAAACAGTGGCATCTGCCTCTGTTGAAAACATGCAGACTGGCGTACTCGGCCTAGTCTCGCACGTCCAGACCGGTGGCCATGGGAAGTTCTGTGTTCCGTGAAAGAGCATCAGGCGGACCCCCACTCGTGGCAGTGTCCTCCCAGTGGAGGAAAGAAGATAGAAGAAGGACGGACTCTGGACAGGTTGGATTCTGTGAGTTCAGTGCAGGCACTGCGGCTCTTCGGTTTCCCAAAACCTATAAAGGGAGAACACGAACTTTGCTCCTCCCTACCCTGTACCTCTCTCAAAGCTTAAACATTCGTGATGAATGTGTGCGTAAGGACCGACTCGTCCCAGTTTGGAGGCAGTCGAAGGATGGAAACAGTGGCATCTGCCTCTGTTGAAAACATGCAGACTGGCGTACTCGGACTAGTCTCGCACGTCCATACCGGTGGCCATGGGAAGGTCTTTGTTCCGTGAAAGAGCGTCAGGCGGACCCCCACTCGTGGCAGTGTCCTCCCAGTGGAGGAAAGAAGATAGAAGAAGGACGGACTCTGGACAGGTTGGTTTCTGTGAGTTCAGTGCAGGCACTGCGGCTCTTCGGTTTCCCAAAACCAATAGAGGGAGAACACGATCTTTGCTCCTCCCTACCTTGTACCTCTCTCAAAGCTTAGAAATTCGAGATGAATGTGTGTGTAAGGTTCGACTCGTCCCACTTTGGAGGCAGTCGAAGGATGGAAACAGTGGCATCTGCCTCTGTTGAAAACATGCAGACTGGCGTACTTAGCCTAGTCTCGCACGTCCAGACCGGTGGCCATGGGAAGGTCTGTGTTCCGTGAAAGAGGTTCAGGCGGATCCCCACTCGTGGCAGTGTCCTCCCAGTGGAGGATAGAAGATAGAAGAAGGACGAACTCTGGAGTGGATGGATTCTGTGAGTTCAGTGCAGGCACTGCGGCTCTTCGGTTTCCCAAAGCCTATAGAGGGAGAACACGAACTTTGCTCCTCCCTACCCTGTACCTCTCTCAACGCTTAGAAATTCGTGATGAATGTGCGCATAAGGACAGACTCGTCCCATTTTGGAGGCAGTCGAAGGATGGAAACAGTGGCATCTGCCTCTGTTGAAAACATGCAGACTGGCGTACTCGGCCTAGCCTCGCACGTCCATACCGGTGGCCATGGGAAGGTCTGTGTTCCATGAAAGAGGGTCAGGTGGATCCCCACTCATGGCAGTGTCCTCTCAGTGGAGGAAAGAAGATAGAAGAAGGACGGACTCTGGACAGGTTGGATTCTGTGAGTTCAGTGCAGGCACTGCGGCTCTTCGGTTTCCCAAAACCTATATAGGGAGAACACGAACTTTGCTCCTCCCTACCCTGTACCTCTCTCAAAGCTTAAACATTCGTGAAGAATGTGTGCGTAAGGACCGACTCGTCCCAGTTTGGAGGCAGACGAAGGATGGAAACAGTGGCATCTGCCTCTTTTGAAAACATGCAGACTGGCGGACTCGGCCTAGTCTCGCACGTCCAGACCGGTGGCCATGGGAAGGTCTGTGTTCCGAGAAAGAGCATCAGACGGACCCCCACTCGTGGCAGTTTCTTCCCAGTGGAGGAAAGAAGATAGAAGAACGACGTACTCTGGACAGGTTGGATACTGTGAGTTCAGCGCAGGCACTGCGGCTCTTCGGTTTCCCAAAACCTATAGAGGGAGTACACGAACTTTGCTCCTCCTTACCCTGTAACTCTCTCAACGCTTAGAAATTCGTGATGAATGAGTGCGTAAGGACCGACTCGTCCCAGTTTGGAGGCAGTCGAAGGATGGAAACAGTGGCATCTGCCTCTGTTGAAAACATGCAGACTGGCGGACTCGGCCTAGTCTCGCACGTCCATAGCGGTGGCCATGGGAAGGTGTGTGTTCCGTGAAAGAGCGTCAGGTGGACCCCCACTCGTGGCAGGGTCCTCCCAGTGGAGGAAAGAAGATAGAAGAAGGACGGACTCTGCACAGGTTGGATTCTGTGAGTTCAGTGCAGGCACTGCGGCTCTTCGGTTTCCCAAAACCTATAAAGGGAGAACACGAACTTTGCTCCTCCCTACCCTGTACCTCTCTCAAAGCTTAAACATTCGTGATGAATGTGTGCGTAAGGACCGACTCGTCCCAGTTTGGAGGCAGTCGAAGGATGGAAACAGTGGCATCTGCCTCTGTTGAAAACATGCAGACTGGCGTACTCGGACTAGTCTCGCACGTCCATACAGGTGGCCATGGGAAGGTCTTTGTTCCGTGAAAGAGCGTCAGGCGGACCCCCACTCGTGGCAGTGTCCTCCCAGTGGAGGAAAGAAGATAGAAGAAGGACGGACTCTGGACAGGTTGGTTTCTGTGAGTTCAGTGCAGGCACTGCGGCTCTTCGGTTTCCCAAAACCAATAGAGGGAGAACACGATCTTTGCTCCTCCCTACCTTGTACCTCTCTCAAAGCTTAGAAATTCGAGATGAATGTGTGTGTAAGGATCGACTCGTCCCACTTTGGAGGCAGTCGAAGGATGGAAACAGTGGCATCTGCCTCTGTTGAAAACATGCAGACTGGCGTACTTAGCCTAGTCTCGCACGTCCAGACCGGTGGCCATGGGAAGGTCTGTGTTCCGTGAAAGAGGTTCAGGCGGATCCCCACTCGTGGCAGTGTCCTCCCAGTGGAGGATAGAAGATAGAAGAAGGACGAACTCTGGAGTGGATGGATTCTGTGAGATCAGTGCAGGCACTGCGGCTCTTCGGTTTCCCAAAGCCTATAGAGGGAGAACACAAACTTTGCTCCTCCCTACCCTGTACCTCTCTCAATGCTTAGAAATTCATGATGAATGTGCGCATAAGGACAGACTCGTCCCATGTTGGAGGCAGTCGAAGGATGGAAACAGTGGCATCTGCCTCTGTTGAAAACATGCAGACTGGCGTACTCGGCCTAGTCTCGCACGTCCATACCGGTGGCCATGGGAAGGTCTGTGTTCCTTGAAAGAGGGTCAGGCGGACCCCCACTCGTGGCAGTGTCCTCCCAGTGGAGGAAAGAAGATAGAAGAAGGACGGACTCTGGACAGGTTGGATTCTGTGAGTTCAGTGCAGGCACTGCGGCTCTTCGGTTTCCCAAAACCTATAAAGGGAGAACACGAACTTTGCTCCTCCCTACCCTGTACCTCTCTCAAAGCTTAAACATTCGTGATGAATGTGTGCGTAAGGACCGACTCGTCCCAGTTTGGAGGCAGTCGAAGGATGGAAACAGTGGCATCTGCCTCTGTTGAAAACATGCAGACTGGCGTACTCGGCCTAGCCTCGCACGTCCATACCGGTGGCCATGGGAAGGTCTGTGTTCCATGAAAGAGGGTCAGGTGGATCCCCACTCATGGCAGTGTCCTCTCAGTGGAGGAAAGAAGATAGAAGAAGGACGGACTCTGGACAGGTTGGATTCTGTGAGTTCAGTGCAGGCACTGCGGCTCTTCGGTTTCCCAAAACCTATATAGGGAGAACACGAACTTTGCTCCTCCCTACCCTGTACCTCTCTCAAAGCTTAAACATTCGTGAAGAATGTGTGCGTAAGGACCGACTCGTCCCAGTTTGGAGGCAGACGAAGGATGGAAACAGTGGCATCTGCCTCTTTTGAAAACATGCAGACTGGCGGACTCGGCCTAGTCTCGCACGTCCAGACCGGTGGCCATGGGAAGGTCTGTGTTCCGAGAAAGAGCATCAGACGGACCCCCACTCGTGGCAGTTTCTTCCCAGTGGAGGAAAGAAGATAGAAGAACGACGGACTCTGGACAGGTTGGATTCTGTGAGTTCAGCGCAGGCACTGCGGCTCTTCGGTTTCCCAAAACCTATAGAGGGAGTACACGAACTTTGCTCCTCCTTACCCTGTACCTCTCTCAACGCTTAGAAATTCGTGATGAATGAGTGCGTAAGGACCGACTCGTCCCAGTTTGGAGGCAGTCGAAGGATGGAAACAGTGGCATCTGCCTCTGTTGAAAACATGCAGACTGGCGGACTCGGCCTAGTCTCGCACGTCCAGACCGGTGGCCATGGGAAGGTCTGTGTTCCGTGAAAGAGGTTCAGGCGGATCCCCACTCGTGGCAGTGTCCTCCCAGTGGAGGATAGAAGATAGAAGAAGGACGAACTCTGCAGTGGATGGATTCTGTGAGTTCAGTGCAGGCACTGCGGCTCTTCGGTTTCCCAAAGCCTATAGAGGGAGAACACGAACTTTGCTCCTCCCTACCCTGTACCTCTCTCAACGCTTAGAAATTCGTGATGAATGTGCGCATAAGGACAGACTCGTCCCATTTTGGAGGCAGTCGAAGGATGGAAACAGTGGCATCTGCCTCTGTTGAAAACATGCAGACTGGCGTACTCGGACTAGTCTCGCACGTCCATACCGGTGGACATGGGAAGGTCTTTGTACCGTGAAAGAGCGTCAGGCGGACCCCCACTCGTGGCAGTGTCCTCCCAGTGGAGGAAAGAAGATAGAAGAAGGACGGACTCTGGACAGGTTGGTTTCTGTGAGATCAGTGCAGGCACTGCGGCTCTTCGGTTTCCCAAAACCAATAGAGGGAGAACACGATCTTTGCTCCTCCCTACCTTGTACCTCTCTCAAAGCTTAGAAATTCGAGATGAATGTGTGTGTAAGGATCGACTCGTCCCACTTTGGAGGCAGTCGAAGGATGGAAACAGTGGCATCTGCCTCTGTTGAAAACATGCAGACTGGCGTACTTAGCCTAGTCTCGCACGTCCAGACCGGTGGCCATGGGAAGGTCTGTGTTCCGTGAAAGAGGTTCAGGCGGATCCCCACTCGTGGCAGTGTCCTCCCAGTGGAGGATAGAAGATAGAAGAAGGACGAACTCTGGAGTGGATGGATTCTGTGAGATCAGTGCAGGCACTGCGGCTCTTCGGTTTCCCAAAGCCTATAGAGGGAGAACACGAACTTTGCTCCTCCCTGCCCTGTACCTCTCTCAATGCTTAGAAATTCGTGATGAATGTGCGCATAAGGACAGACTCGTCCCATGTTGGAGGCAGTCGAAGGATGGAAACAGTGGCATCTGCCTCTGTTGAAAACATGCAGACTGGCGTACTCGGCCTAGCCTCGCACGTCCATACCGGTGGCCATGGGAAGGTCTGTGTTCCATGAAAGAGGGTCAGGTGGATCCCCACTCATGGCAGTGTCCTCTCAGTGGAGGAAAGAAGATAGAAGAAGGACGGACTCTGGACAGGTTGGATTCTGTGAGTTCAGTGCAGGCACTGCGGCTCTTCGGTTTCCCAAAACCTATATAGGGAGAACACGAACTTTGCTCCTCCCTACCCTGTACCTCTCTCAAAGCTTAAACATTCGTGAAGAATGTGTGCGTAAGGACCGACTCGTCCCACTTTGGAGGCAGACGAAGGATGGAAACAGTGGCATCTGCCTCTTTTGAAAACATGCAGACTGGCGGACTCGGCCTAGTCTCGCACGTCCAGACCGGTGGCCATGGGAAGGTCTGTGTTCCGAGAAAGAGCATCAGACGGACCCCCACTCGTGGCAGTTTCTTCCCAGTGGAGGAAAGAAGATAGAAGAACGACGTACTCTGGACAGGTTGGATACTGTGAGTTCAGCGCAGGCACTGCGGCTCTTCGGTTTCCCAAAACCTATAGAGGGAGTACACGAACTTTGCTCCTCCTTACCCTGTAACTCTCTCAACGCTTAGAAATTCGTGATGAATGAGTGCGTAAGGACCGACTCGTCCCAGTTTGGAGGCAGTCGAAGGATGGAAACAGTGGCATCTGCCTCTGTTGAAAACATGCAGACTGGCGTACTTAGCCTAGTCTCGCACGTCCATAGCGGTGGCCATGGGAAGGTCTGTGTTCCGTGAAAGAGGTTCAGGCGGATCCCCACTCGTGGCAGTGTCCTCCCAGTGGAGGATAGAAGATAGAAGAAGGACGAACTCTGGAGTGGATGGATTCTGTGAGATCAGTGCAGGCACTGCGGCTCTTCGGTTTCCCAAAGCCTATAGAGGGAGAACACGAACTTTGCTCCTCCCTACCCTGTACCTCTCTCAATGCTTAGAAATTCGTGATGAATGTGCGCATAAGGACAGACTCGTCCCATGTTGGAGGCAGTCGAAGGATGGAAACAGTGGCATCTGCCTCTGTTGAAAACATGCAGACTGGCGTACTCGGCCTAGTCTCGCACGTCCATACCGGTGGCCATGGGAAGGTCTGTGTTCCGTGAAAGAGGGTCAGGCGGACCCCCACTCGTGGCAGTGTCCTCCCAGTGGAGGAAAGAAGATAGAAGAAGGACGGACTCTGGACAGGTTGGATTCTGTGAGTTCAGTGCAGGCACTGCGGCTCTTCGGTTTCCCAAAACCTATAAAGGGAGAACACGAACTTTGCTCCTCCCTACCCTGTACCTCTCTCAAAGCTTAAACATTCGTGATGAATGTGTGCGTAAGGACCGACTCGTCCCAGTTTGGAGGCAGTCGAAGGATGGAAACAGTGGCATCTGCCTCTGTTGAAAACATGCAGACTGGCGTACTTGGCCTAGCCTCGCACGTCCATACCGGTGGCCATGGGAAGGTCTGTGTTCCATGAAAGAGGGTCAGGTGGATCCCCACTCATGGCAGTGTCCTCTCAGTGGAGGAAAGAAGATAGAAGAAGGACGGACTCTGGACAGGTTGGATTCTGTGAGTTCAGTGCAGGCACTGCGGCTCTTCGGTTTCCCAAAACCTATATAGGGAGAACACGAACTTTGCTCCTCCCTACCCTGTACCTCTCTCAAAGCTTAAACATTCGTGAAGAATGTGTGCGTAAGGACCGACTCGTCCCAGTTTGGAGGCAGACGAAGGATGGAAACAGTGGCATCTGCCTCTTTTGAAAACATGCAGACTGGCGGACTCGGCCTAGTCTCGCACGTCCAGACCAGTGGCCATGGGAAGGTCTTTGTTCCGAGAAAGAGCATCAGACGGACCCCCACTCGTGGCAGTTTCTTCCCAGTGGAGGAAAGAAGATAGAAGAACGACGGACTCTGCACAGGTTGGATTCTGTGAGTTCAGTGCAGGCACTGCGGCTCTTCGGTTTCCCAAAACCTATAGAGGGAGTACACGAACTTTGCTCCTCCTTACCCTGTACCTCTCTCAATGCTTAGAAATTCGTGATGAATGAGTGCGTAATGACCGACTCGTCCCAGTTTGGAGGCAGTCGAAGGATGGAAACAGTGGCATCTGCCTCTGTTGAAAACATGCAGACTGGCGGACTCGGCCTAGTCTCGCACGTCCAAAGCGGTGGCCATGGGAAGGTCTGTGTTCCGTGAAAGAGGTTCAGGCGGATCCCCACTCGTGGCAGTGTCCTCCCAGTGGAGGATAGAAGATAGAAGAAGGACGAACTCTGCAGTGGATGGATTCTGTGAGTTCAGTGCAGGCACTGCGGCTCTTCGGTTTCCCAAAGCCTATAGAGGGAGAACACGAACTTTGCTCCTCCCTACCCTGTACCTCTCTCAACGCTTAGAAATTCGTGATGAATGTGCGCATAAGGACAGACTCGTCCCATTTGGAGGCAGTCGAAGGATGGAAACAGTGGCATCTGCCTCTGTTGAAAACATGCAGACTGGCGTACTCGGCCTAGTCTCGCACGTCCATACCGGTGGCCATGGGAAGGTCTTTGTTCCGTGAAAGAGCGTCAGGCGGACCCCCACTCGTGGCAGTGTCCTCCCAGTGGAGGAAAGAAGATAGAAGAAGGACGGACTCTGGACAGGTTGGATTCTGTGAGTTCAGTGCAGGCACTGCGGCTCTTCGGTTTCCCAAAACCTATAGAGGGAGAACACGAACTTTGCTCCTCCCTACCCTGTACCTCTCTCAAAGCTTAGAACATTCGTGATGAATGTGTGCGTAAGGACCGACTCGTCCCAGTTTGGAGGCAGTCGAAGGATGGAAACAGTGGCATCTGCCTCTGTTGAAAACATGCAGACTGGCGTACTCGGCCTAGTCTCGCACGTCCATACCGGTGGCCATGGGAAGGTCTGTGTTCCGTGAAAGAGGGTCAGGCGGATCCCCACTCGTGGCAGTGTCCTCCCAGTGGAGGAAAGAAGATAGAAGAAGGACGGACTCTGGACAGGTTGGATTCTGTGAGTTCAGTGCAGGCACTGCGGCTCTTCGGTTTCCCAAAACCTATAGAGGGAGAACACGAACTTTGCTCCTCCCTACCCTGTACCTCTCTCAAAGCTTAGAACATTCGTGATGAATGTGTGCGTAAGGACCGACTCGTCCCATTTTGGAGGCAGTCGAAGGATGGAAACAGTGGCATCTGCCTCTGTTGAAAACATGCAGACTGGCGTACTCGGCCTAGTCTCGCACGTCCAGACCGGTGGCCATGGGAAGGTCTGTGTTCCGAGAAAGAGCGTCAGGCGGACCCCCACTCGTGGCAGTGTCCTCCCAGTGGAGGAAAGAAGATAGAAGAAGGACGGACTCTGGACAGGTTGGATTCTGTGAGTTCAGTGCAGGCACTGCGGCTCTTCGGTTTCCCAAAACCTATAGAGGGAGAACACGAACTTTGCTCCTCCCTACCCTGTACCTCTCTCAAAGCTTAGAAATTCGTGATGAATGTGTGCGTAAGGACCGACTCGTCCCAGTTTGGAGGCAGTCGAAGGATGGAAACAGTGGCATCTGCCTCTGTTGAAAACATGCAGACTGGCGTACTCGGCCTAGTCTCGCACGTCCAGACCGGTGGCCATGGGAAGGTCTGTGTTCCGTGAAAGAGGTTCAGGCGGACCCCCACTCGTGGCAGTGTCCTCCCAGTGGAGGAAAGAAGATAGAAGAAGGACGGACTCTGGACAGGTTGGATTCTGTGAGTTCAGTGCAGGCACTGCGGCTCTTCGGTTTCCCAAAACCTATAGAGGGAGAACACGATCTTTGCTCCTCCCTACCCTGTACCTCTCTCAAAGCTTAGAAATTCGAGATGAATGTGTGTGTAAGGACGACTCGTCCCATTTGGAGGCAGTCGAAGGATGGAAACAGTGGCATCTGCCTCTGTTGAAAACATGCAGACTGGCGTACTCGGCCTAGTCTCGCACGTCCAGACCGGTGGCCATGGGAAGGTCTGTGTTCCGTGAAAGAGGTTCAGGCGGATCCCCACTCGTGGCAGTGTCCTCCCAGTGGAGGAAAGAAGATAGAAGAAGGACGGACTCTGGACAGGTTGGATTCTGTGAGTTCAGTGCAGGCACTGCGGCTCTTCGGTTTCCCAAAACCAATAGAGGGAGAACACGAACTTTGCTCCTCCCTACCCTGTACCTCTCTCAAAGCTTAGAAATTCGTGATGAATGTGTGCGTAAGGACCGACTCGTCCCAGTTTGGAGGCAGTCGAAGGATGGAAACAGTGGCATCTGCCTCTGTTGAAAACATGCAGACTGGCGTACTCGGCCTAGCCTCGCACGTCCATACCGGTGGCCATGGGAAGGTCTGTGTTCCATGAAAGAGGGTCAGGTGGATCCCCACTCATGGCAGTGTCCTCTCAGTGGAGGAAAGAAGATAGAAGAAGGACGGACTCTGGACAGGTTGGATTCTGTGAGTTCAGTGCAGGCACTGCGGCTCTTCGGTTTCCCAAAACCTATATAGGGAGAACACGAACTTTGCTCCTCCCTACCCTGTACCTCTCTCAAAGCTTAAACATTCGTGAAGAATGTGTGCGTAAGGACCGACTCGTCCCAGTTTGGAGGCAGACGAAGGATGGAAACAGTGGCATCTGCCTCTGTTGAAAACATGCAGACTGGCGGACTCGGCCTAGTCTCGCACGTCCAGACCGGTGGCCATGGGAAGGTCTGTGTTCCGAGAAAGAGCATCAGACGGACCCCCACTCGTGGCAGTTTCTTCCCAGTGGAGGAAAGAAGATAGAAGAACGACGGACTCTGGACAGGTTGGATTCTGTGAGTTCAGCGCAGGCACTGCGGCTCTTCGGTTTCCCAAAACCTATAGAGGGAGTACACGAACTTTGCTCCTCCTTACCCTGTACCTCTCTCAACGCTTAGAAATTCGTGATGAATGAGTGCGTAAGGACCGACTCGTCCCAGTTTGGAGGCAGTCGAAGGATGGAAACAGTGGCATCTGCCTCTGTTGAAAACATGCAGACTGGCGGACTCGGCCTAGTCTCGCACGTCCAGACCGGTGGCCATGGGAAGGTCTGTGTTCCGTGAAAGAGGTTCAGGCGGATCCCCACTCGTGGCAGTGTCCTCCCAGTGGAGGATAGAAGATAGAAGAAGGACGAACTCTGCAGTGGATGGATTCTGTGAGTTCAGTGCAGGCACTGCGGCTCTTCGGTTTCCCAAAGCCTATAGAGGGAGAACACGAACTTTGCTCCTCCCTACCCTGTACCTCTCTCAACGCTTAGAAATTCGTGATGAATGTGCGCATAAGGACAGACTCGTCCCATTTTGGAGGCAGTCGAAGGATGGAAACAGTGGCATCTGCCTCTGTTGAAAACATGCAGACTGGCGTACTCGGACTAGTCTCGCACGTCCATACCGGTGGCCATGGGAAGGTCTTTGTTCCGTGAAAGAGCGTCAGGCGGACCCCCACTCGTGGCAGTGTCCTCCCAGTGGAGGAAAGAAGATAGAAGAAGGACGGACTCTGGACAGGTTGGTTTCTGTGAGTTCAGTGCAGGCACTGCGGCTCTTCGGTTTCCCAAAACCAATAGAGGGAGAACACGATCTTTGCTCCTCCCTACCCTGTACCTCTCTCAAAGCTTAGAAATTCGTGATGAATGTGTGCGTAAGGACCGACTCGTCCCAGTTTGGAGGCAGTCGAAGGATGGAGACAGTGGCATCTGCCTCTGTTGAAAACATGCAGACTGGCGTACTCGGCCTAGTCTCGCACGTCCATAGCGGTGGCCATGGGAAGGTCTGTGTTCCGTGAAAGAGGTTCAGGCGGATCCCCACTCGTGGCAGTGTCCTCCCAGTGGAGGATAGAAGATAGAAGAAGGACGAACTCTGGAGTGGATGGATTCTGTGAGATCAGTGCAGGCACTGCGGCTCTTCGGTTTCCCAAAGCCTATAGAGGGAGAACACAAACTTTGCTCCTCCCTACCCTGTACCTCTCTCAATGCTTAGAAATTCATGATGAATGTGCGCATAAGGACAGACTCGTCCCATGTTGGAGGCAGTCGAAGGATGGAAACAGTGGCATCTGCCTCTGTTGAAAACATGCAGACTGGCGTACTCGGCCTAGTCTCGCACGTCCATACCGGGCGCCATGGGAAGGTCTGTATTCCTTGAAAGAGGGTCAGGCGGACCCCCACTCGTGGCAGTGTCCTCCCAGTGGAGGAAAGAAGATAGAAGAAGGACGGACTCTGGACAGGTTGGATTCTGTGAGTTCAGTGCAGGCACTGCGGCTCTTCGGTTTCCCAAAACCTATAAAGGGAGAACACGAACTTTGCTCCTCCCTACCCTGTACCTCTCTCAAAGCTTAAACATTCGTGATGAATGTGTGCGTAAGGACCGACTCGTCCCAGTTTGGAGGCAGTCGAAGGATGGAAACAGTGGCATCTGCCTCTGTTGAAAACATGCAGACTGGCGTACTTGGCCTAGCCTCGCACGTCCATACCGGTGGCCATGGGAAGGTCTGTGTTCCATGAAAGAGGGTCAGGTGGATCCCCACTCATGGCAGTGTCCTCTCAGTGGAGGAAAGAAGATAGAAGAAGGACGGACTCTGGACAGGTTGGATTCTGTGAGTTCAGTGCAGGCACTGCGGCTCTTCGGTTTCCCAAAACCTATATAGGGAGAAAACGAACTTTGCTCCTCCCTACCCTGTACCTCTCTCAAAGCTTAAACATTCGTGAAGAATGTGTGCGTAAGGACCGACTCGTCCCACTTTGGAGGCAGACGAAGGATGGAAACAGTGGCATCTGCCTCTTTTGAAAACATTCAGACTGGCGGACTCGGCCTAGTCTCGCACGTCCAGACCAGTGGCCATGGGAAGGTCTTTGTTCCGAGAAAGAGCATCAGACGGACCCCCACTCGTGGCAGTTTCTTCCCAGTGGAGGAAAGAAGATAGAAGAACGACGGACTCTGCACAGGTTGGATTCTGTGAGTTCAGTGCAGGCACTGCGGCTCTTCGGTTTCCCAAAACCTATAGAGGGAGTACACGAACTTTGCTCCTCCTTACCCTGTACCACTCTCAATGCTTAGAAATTCGTGATGAATGAGTGCGTAAGGACCGACTCGTCCCAGTTTGGAGGCAGTCGAAGGATGGAAACAGTGGCATCTGCCTCTGTTGAAAACATGCAGACTGGCGGACTCGGCCTAGTCTCGCACGTCCAAAGCGGTGGCCATGGGAAGGTCTGTGTTCCGTGAAAGAGGTTCAGGCGGATCCCCACTCGTGGCAGTGTCCTCCCAGTGGAGGATAGAAGATAGAAGAAGGACGAACTCTGCAGTGGATGGATTCTGTGAGTTCAGTGCAGGCACTGCGGCTCTTCGGTTTCCCAAAGCCTATAGAGGGAGAACACGAACTTTGCTCCTCCCTGCCCTGTACCTCTCTCAACGCTTAGAAATTCGTGATGAATGTGCGCATAAGGACAGACTCGTCCCATGTTGGAGGCAGTCGAAGGATGGAAACAGTGGCATCTGCCTCTGTTGAAAACATGCAGACTGGCGTACTCGGCCTAGCCTCGCACGTCCATACCGGTGGCCATGGGAAGGTCTGTGTTCCATGAAAGAGGGTCAGGTGGATCCCCACTCATGGCAGTGTCCTCTCAGTGGAGGAAAGAAGATAGAAGAAGGACGGACTCTGGACAGGTTGGATTCTGTGAGTTCAGTGCAGGCACTGCGGCTCTTCGGTTTCCCAAAACCTATATAGGGAGAACACGAACTTTGCTCCTCCCTACCCTGTACCTCTCTCAAAGCTTAAACATTCGTGAAGAATGTGTGCGTAAGGACCGACTCGTCCCACTTTGGAGGCAGACGAAGGATGGAAACAGTGGCATCTGCCTCTTTTGAAAACATGCAGACTGGCGGACTCGGCCTAGTCTCGCACGTCCAGACCAGTGGCCATGGGAAGGTCTTTGTTCCGAGAAAGAGCATCAGACGGACCCCCACTCGTGGCAGTTTCTTCCCAGTGGAGGAAAGAAGATAGAAGAACGACGGACTCTGGACAGGTTGGATACTGTGAGTTCAGCGCAGGCACTGCGGCTCTTCGGTTTCCCAAAGCCTATAGAGGGAGAACACGAACTTTGCTCCTCCCTACCCTGTACCTCTCTCAACGCTTAGAAATTCGTGATGAATGTGCGCATAAGGACAGACTCGTCCCATTTTGGAGGCAGTCGAAGGATGGAAACAGTGGCATCTGCCTCTGTTGAAAACATGCAGACTGGCGTACTCGGCCTAGTCTCGCACGTCCATACCGGTGGCCATGGGAAGGTCTTTGTTCCGTGAAAGAGCGTCAGGCGGACCCCCACTCGTGGCAGTGTCCTCCCAGTGGAGGATAGAAGATAGAAGAAGGACGGACTCTAGACAGGTTGGTTTCTGTGAGTTCAGTGCAGGCACTGCGGCTCTTCGGTTTCCCAAAACCTATATTGGTAGAACACGAACTTTGCTCCTCCCTACCCTGTACCTCTCTCAAAGCTTAAACATTCGTGATGAATGTGTGCGTAAGGACCGACTCGTCCCAGTTTGGAGGCAGTCGAAGGATGGAAACAGTCGCATCTGTCTCTGTTGAGAACATGCAGACTGGCGTACTCGGACTAGTCTCGCAGGTCCATACCGGTAGTCATGGGAAAGTCTTTGTTCCGTGAAAGAGCGTCAGGCGGACCCCCACTCGTGGCAGTGTCCTCCCAGTGGAGGAAAGAAGATAGAAGAAGGACGGACTCTGGACAGGTTGGTTTCTGTGAGTTCAGTGCAGGCACTGCGGCTCTTCGGTTTCCCAAAACCAATAGAGGGAGAACACGATCTTTGCTCCTCCCTACCTTGTACATCTCTCAAAGCTTAGAAATTCGAGATGAATGTGTGCGTAAGGACCGACTCGTCACAGTTTGGAGTCAGTCGAAGGATGGAGACAGTGGCATCTGCCTCTGTTGAAAACATGCAGACTGGCGTACTCGGCCTAGTCTCGCACGTCCATAGCGGTGGCCATGGGAAGGTGTGTGTTCCGTGAAAGAGCGTCAGGTGGACCCCCACTCGTGGCAGGGTCCTCCCAGTGGAGGAAAGAAGATAGAAGAAGGACGGACTCTGCACAGGTTGGATTCTGTGAGTTCAGTGCAGGCACTGCGGCTCTTCGGTTTCCCAAAACCTATAAAGGGAGAACACGAACTTTGCTCCTCCCTACCCTGTACCTCTCTCAAAGCTTAAACATTCGTGATGAATGTGTGCGTAAGGACCGACTCGTCCCAGTTTGGAGGCAGTCGAAGGATGGAAACAGTGGCATCTGCCTCTGTTGAAAACATGCAGACTGGCGTACTCGGACTAGTCTCGCACGTCCATACAGGTGGCCATGGGAAGGTCTTTGTTCCGTGAAAGAGCGTCAGGCGGACCCCCACTCGTGGCAGTGTCCTCCCAGTGGAGGAAAGAAGATAGAAGAAGGACGGACTCTGGACAGGTTGGTTTCTGTGAGTTCAGTGCAGGCACTGCGGCTCTTCGGTTTCCCAAAACCAATAGAGGGAGAACACGATCTTTGCTCCTCCCTACCTTGTACCTCTCTCAAAGCTTAGAAATTCGAGATGAATGTGTGTGTAAGGTTCGACTCGTCCCACTTTGGAGGCAGTCGAAGGATGGAAACAGTGGCATCTGCCTCTGTTGAAAACATGCAGACTGGCGTACTTAGCCTAGTCTCGCACGTCCAGACCGGTGGCCATGGGAAGGTCTGTGTTCCGTGAAAGAGGTTCAGGCGGATCCCCACTCGTGGCAGTGTCCTCCCAGTGGAGGATAGAAGATAGAAGAAGGACGAACTCTGGAGTGGATGGATTCTGTGAGATCAGTGCAGGCACTGCGGCTCTTCGGTTTCCCAAAGCCTATAGAGGGAGAACACAAACTTTGCTCCTCCCTACCCTGTACCTCTCTCAATGCTTAGAAATTCATGATGAATGTGCGCATAAGGACAGACTCGTCCCATGTTGGAGGCAGTCGAAGGATGGAAACAGTGGCATCTGCCTCTGTTGAAAACATGCAGACTGGCGTACTCGGCCTAGCCTCGCACGTCCATACCGGTGGCCATGGGAAGGTCTGTGTTCCATGAAAGAGGGTCAGGTGGATCCCCACTCATGGCAGTGTCCTCTCAGTGGAGGAAAGAAGATAGAAGAAGGACGGACTCTGGACAGGTTGGATTCTGTGAGTTCAGTGCAGGCACTGCGGCTCTTCGGTTTCCCAAAACCTATATAGGGAGAACACGAACTTTGCTCCTCCCTACCCTGTACCTCTCTCAAAGCTTAAACATTCGTGAAGAATGTGTGCGTAAGGACCGACTCGTCCCAGTTTGGAGGCAGACGAAGGATGGAAACAGTGGCATCTGCCTCTTTTGAAAACATGCAGACTGGCGGACTCGGCCTAGTCTCGCACGTCCAGACCGGTGGCCATGGGAAGGTCTGTGTTCCGAGAAAGAGCATCAGACGGACCCCCACTCGTGGCAGTTTCTTCCCAGTGGAGGAAAGAAGATAGAAGAACGACGTACTCTGGACAGGTTGGATTCTGTGAGTTCAGCGCAGGCACTGCGGCTCTTCGGTTTCCCAAAACCTATAGAGGGAGTACACGAACTTTGCTCCTCCTTACCCTGTACCTCTCTCAACGCTTAGAAATTCGTGATGAATGAGTGCGTAAGGACCGACTCGTCCCAGTTTGGAGGCAGTCGAAGGATGGAAACAGTGGCATCTGCCTCTGTTGAAAACATGCAGACTGGCGGACTCGGCCTAGTCTCGCACGTCCATAGCGGTGGCCATGGGAAGGTCTGTGTTCCGTGAAAGAGCGTCAGGTGGACCCCCACTCGTGGCAGTGTCCTCCCAGTGGAGGAAAGAAGATAGAAGAAGGACGGACTCTGCACAGGTTGGATTCTGTGAGTTCAGTGCAGGCACTGCGGCTCTTCGGTTTCCCAAAACCTATAAAGGGAGAACACGAACTTTGCTCCTCCCTACCCTGTACCTCTCTCAAAGCTTAAACATTCGTGATGAATGTGTGCGTAAGGACCGACTCGTCCCAGTTTGGAGGCAGTCGAAGGATGGAAACAGTGGCATCTGCCTCTGTTGAAAACATGCAGACTGGCGTACTCGGCCTAGTCTCGCACGTCCATACCGGTGGCCATGGGAAGGTCTTTGTTCCGTGAAAGAGCGTCAGGCGGACCCCCACTCGTGGCAGTGTCCTCCCAGTGGAGGAAAGAAGATAGAAGAAGGACGGACTCTGGACAGGTTGGATTCTGTGAGTTCAGTGCAGGCACTGCGGCTCTTCGGTTTCCCAAAACCTATAGAGGGAGAACACGAACTTTGCTCCTCCCTACCCTGTACCTCTCTCAAAGCTTAGAAATTCGTGATGAATGTGTGCGTAAGGACCGACTCGTCCCAGTTTGGAGGCAGTCGAAGGATGGAAACAGTGGCATCTGCCTCTGTTGAAAACATGCAGACTGGCGTACTCGGCCTAGTCTCGCACGTCCATAGCGGTGGCCATGGGAAGGTGTGTGTTCCGTGAAAGAGCGTCAGGTGGACCCCCACTCGTGGCAGTGTCCTCCCAGTGGAGGAAAGAAGATAGAAGAAGGACGGACTCTGCACAGGTTGGATTCTGTGAGTTCAGCGCAGGCACTGCGGCTCTTCGGTTTCCCAAAACCTATAGAGGGAGAACACGAACTTTGCTCCTCCCTACCCTGTACCTCTCTCAAAGCTTAAACATTCGTGATGAATGTGTGCGTAAGGACCGACTCGTCCCAGTTTGGAGGCAGTCGAAGGATGGAAACAGTGGCATCTGCCTCTGTTGAAAACATGCAGACTGGCGTACTCGGACTAGTCTCGCACGTCCATACCGGTGGCCATGGGAAGGTCTGTGTTCCGTGAAAGAGCGTCAGGCGGACCCCCACTCGTGGCAGTGTCCTCCCAGTGGAGGAAAGAAGATAGAAGAAGGACGGACTCTGGACAGGTTGGATTCTGTGAGTTCAGTGCAGGCACTGCGGCTCTTCGGTTTCCCAAAACCTATAGAGGGAGAACACGAACTTTGCTCCTCCTTACCCTGTACCTCTCTCAAAGCTTAGAAATTCGTGATGAATGTGTGCGTAAGGACCGACTCGTCCCAGTTTGGAGGCAGTCGAAGGATGGAAACAGTGGCATCTGCCTCTGTTGAAAACATGCAGACTGGCGTACTTAGCCTAGTCTCGCACGTCCAGACCGGTGGCCATGGGAAGGTCTGTGTTCCGTGAAAGAGGTTCAGGCGGATCCCCACTCGTGGCAGTGTCCTCCCAGTGGAGGAAAGAAGATAGAAGAAGGACGGACTCTGGACAGGTTGGATTCTGTGAGTTCAGTGCAGGCACT